>JAUPMG010070245.1:0-13199 GCA_031762675.1 Pachysandra terminalis
TCTCTCTCTCTCTCTCTCTCTCTCTCTCTCTCTCTCTCTATATATATATATATATATATATATATATATATATGTTCGAGAACCATTCGTGCCCTAATCTCGCTCGAGAGCTCAGGTCCATCTCTTGATCAAGGTCTTCTGTCATCCATTCTGTAATTAAGTGTTCAGGTAAGCTTTTCTATCTCTTCCGTTTTGATTCTTCGAACTCCAAATTGATTGAGAAGCCAATGATACAGATCAATTGAGACGAACAATTATTTGGATCTACAAATTGTTCGTATTCAATCTCTCTTTCGTGTTAGTTTTAAATCTGTTTGTGTTTTTTATTTCCCTTGCAGATGGTCTCTAAATCATTGATTTCATTTGGACTGATTCTGTTCTAGTAATGTAATTTTGTTTTTCTTGTTCAAACAATCTCACATTATAGATGATTTTAGGACTTTGTTTTTTCTTTTAGATGTTTCAGATTTTGTAAGTATTCAGATGTATTCAAATGATAGTATAGATTTTGTTTGAACTTTGGAATTTTGCTTTTGTGCTAGTTGAGACTTGAGAATAGTCAAGAAAAGATGGAATCTAGCAGAGAATCTGCAAAACTTCGGTGTGTAAAGGAGGCAAGATATAAGATCAAAATCATCTAAAACCCAAAGTCCCATATTATGACATTACCTACAGCTTTAACTTAAATTCCAAAACAGAAAAGATGAGTAGAACTTATGGTATGTGACAGTGTCCCTAAAGGGGTAATTCAGGCCTTCTGATCAAAAGGCCAATAAATCAGAAATCGACAACTGTTGATCCGTTAAATGGCTCAAAACAATGGAACATAATGGTCAAAGAGAAATGTGAAACAGATGGTTAGAATTATCCGATTAATACGACCACACTGTCAATACACTGTTCATTGGACAGCCTGAGCTGAATCGATGAGTCGGCGCACACTCGTGAAGAGTAAGATAGAAAGATGGACCCTCAGCTATCACATCCTTTTCCCATGTATGAATCAGTAAATCTTGATTCCTTTGATTTCTTACCTAGGTAGGATATGACCCTTTTTAGTTATGAGTAGAGATCCATTTGATTATAACACATTAAGTTTACCTTAAATCAAACTAATCATGTCGTTAAACATTTATTTATAGGGAAAATCACAAAATAAGCCCGAGGCAAGCTCTATTTCTTTCTCTCTAACACATATAAGAACATCAATTACATAAGAGATTGCATGGAAAATGTGGAGCTATCAATCTACTATGACTATGATAGCCAAAATCAGTTGGGATTTTCTTGTCTAATCTCTTTCAATTAAGTTAGAGATTATTTGCCCCAATGTGTCACTTAAAAAAAATTATATATTTTTATAACCTGGCGTTGTACTATTTTATAATATCCATGAGAGTATATTTGTCTTTTTTTATAGAGTGTGAGGTGTGCCAGTATTGTAAAATACATCTGAAACTTGGAAATTTTGGTCAAGATAGTTCTACATGCATATATAACCTCTTTTTGTGTGTGTGTGTTATATTGAGAACGTTTACTGAATCACTCATCCATTTCTTTTCTAAAGGATATTTTAGGTGGAGTCCTAGAGATGCAGATGTGCGTGCATATATTTCCATGAAAATATTTATTTGACACTCCCAATCTTTTTAATGCAAGTCAGCCAAGAGTTTTATGCTGTATGAAAGCTTGCACCTTTTCTTATGAGCCCTGTCTAATGCTTATTAGTCTTTCTTTCAATCTTATTTATCACATAAAGCTTTTGCTAATTTCTCCATTCATATCATGCTTTGTTTTAAAATATCCTGTCATTATATCGAACTACCAAGAGATAAAGGAATCCATGTAATCAAATTGCCGACATCAAGTATCTCTCCATGTTCAACCCATGCTTCAGGTGATTAATTTCTTTCTATTTTCTAGTTTGAATGTTATTGTTTTTTTTTTTTTTTTTTTTTGGGTTTTTCCTCTTCTGTTATTTTAATCACTAGCTTAAATAGTGTTATCACTCTTTCTTTTCTTTTACAGGATTTCTAACAGGTTTCAAAAGTCCCAGCTTTCCAATCTCCATTGTTTGATTGGTCTCTAGATCGACGCTGATATGTTAGTTCAATTTAGTCTCTGATCTCACTCCAGATGATGATTCGTCTGCTTTTGATTTATCTCTCATTTGTCATCTTCTAGAGTTTCCTGTTAGTCCTAACGTTCTTCTGTTTATTGTCTTATTCTTTGATCTCTTTTTTGCTTACATCGATTAGCATGCTAGTTTGGGTTCTTTCATTTGGTTTTGATTAGTTAATGAAGCATAATTAATAGGATTTCCTTTTATTGAACACGATCGATTCTGTGTCGTTTAGGAAAATATTTTAATTGTTCCTTTTTAGCTGAATTTGTTGTTAGTTACTTTTAAGTTTTCGATTTTAGTGAGTTTGTAGCAGTTTTTCATTGAAGAAAAGCTTGCCAATGTTGTTATCCGTTAGGTCCTTCTCTGAAACTAAATGGATAACCAACTTTGCAGAATGTAGAATCTTAAAACAGAATGGACGGGACTGTTGAACCTTATCTTTCAGGTCCTTCTCTGAAACTAAATCTATTCCTTATATTGGTCTCTATATAACTATCTGTTCTGTCTATTTGTTATATGATATTGTCCTAGTTTTCGGACAGATCTTTGTTTGATCTTATTTTATTTTGAAACTAGTTTTTAAATGCAGGAAGCTGATTGATTTGCAGCTGCTCAGGAAGACTGTCCCTAGGATAGCACCGCATTAGATGATGGGATTGGTTCGGCGAGGTGGACAGAGTATTTTTAATTACAACATGAAATGACCCTGTGATGAAAGGGCTCTGCTCTGAGAATACTATTCAGAAACTTGTATACTCAGATGCAGGACCTGATTATTTAAAGGTAATCCATTTGATTAGAGCTTAGGGAAAATGAAATTATATGCTTTGAAAAACTCGTATAAATAGAGCTTTTTGGTAATTTAAGAGTGGTTTTCAATATAAAGATGGCCAAATCCAGGTGGGTTTTCGTTTTTATGGGATTTTTTTTATTTTAATTGGTGGGGCCTTTTTCTTTATTTTGTTCGACTGTTTTGGTGGGTTTAATGTTGGTCAGGTTCTTTCTATGATTTTGGATCTATATGTTCATCCAGATACCTTGAATCGCCATAAACTGGTAAGTTTTGCTTTCTGATGTTTTCATCTTGCCTGGCTCTTACAAGCAGGCCCAAATGTATGTAAAGATCGTTTTTTTTCATATTAATTGGAATCTTTTGTTGATTTTTCTTGGGTATTGAGCTTTATTGCAGAAATTGATCTGGGTTATTAGATTTTGATGTTTGATTCCCTTCACGGAAGAACCGATTTGCACTACGGCCACTCGGATTGCTTGCAAGCCATTCTTTCCGCTGCCTTTCAATCCTGTTGCAGATTCTTGGTGGGGTTTCTCTCTCTCTCTCTGTCTCTCTCTCTCTCTCTCTCTCATACTTCATTTATTTGATTAACATTTGTTGGGATTGGACTGAAGGGGATTTGCCCGATTTGTGAATATCAGAGGCAGTAACGAACCCCATTGCACCTAGCTGTGCGTCAAAGACGGCAAGGTAGGTTTAAGCTTCAATATTGAGTAGTCATGTCATGTCAGACGATGTTAAATGACTCCTACCATAGTAAACTGATCAAAGTTTTAATGACTCCTACCATAGTAAACTGATCAAAGTTTTAATGTAAAAGCTCCAGTTCGTATACCGGCGGCCGTCATGAAGACCGCCGGTAAAACCAATACTGGCGTTTTTAAAGTTTTGGTGGCGGTTTCTTGGCCACCGCCAAAAGAGATTTTTATGTAGTGAAATTTCCCTCAGTGGCCTATCACCTAGGATGGAGATCTCCTTGCTAGCAAAAGTAATATGTAAATAATTGTTTTTTAAAAACTATATAGTCATTAGTTAATTATAAAATTATTTGCCAGTCATTTTATGTTGAAATATATTCTTAAGAGCCTATCCTATGTCATGTCGAACTCTTTTGCAAGTGTAGACATCTTAGGGTTTTCCTGAAAGAACTGTAGCTTTCACGGCATAACATGTACAGAACATAGCAGAAGCAAGTATATACCAATTTGATAAGTTTCAAGGCTCAAAACTCTCGTTGGAAGAACCTTTTCCAAAAGGCTGTAAATGTCAAATTATTCGAGGAAGGAACTTGTACAGGCCTGAACTGTGCGTAAAAACTAGGCAAAACATGGTCTCCTGCTGGTCCAGTGTAATCTTGCGGTGGTCTGAAGCCCTGGCCCCTTGGTCATGGAGCATGGGTAAGGTCTGGTTATTCCCATATATGGGAGATTCATTTGCGTTTTTCTTAGTAGTTTAAAAGTCCCGGGCTGAACTCTCCGAATTTACTAGCTAACAAGCCATCAGGTCAATCAGTAAAATTGATAAAAAAATCTTCTTGAGAATTTTGCCAAAATCATATGCAATATTTTATCTTAGCAAATACGTGTACTTGGTGTTGACCTGGATGATGACATGGCAATTCTTTGCCTCTATTTGGAACACAGTTGCTAGAATGACCATCAACATTAATTCCCCATTTTGCATTTGACAATATTATTAGTTGAAGGAAAAAAAAAATTGAAGACAACCAGATGTACGCTATTGTTTAACATGCATTGGAAATTCTATATCATGACAGGCTGTCTTTATTGCCATTAGGTCACCCCGTTACTTATGTGTAAATTGAATCGTTGCCAATTAAACGAGTCTCCTTACCATATATTTTGACAAGACCATTATATATATTCATCATTTTATCATGTTTAGATATTTTAGATTATTTGATTAATTGACCATCCACACTGTAACTCATTGGATAGTGATGACTCCATTTCACCAATGGTCAAAATGATATACGCTCATGATCCACGGTGACTCTGCTAAGGACTGATAGCTGGTTCAAGCCCAAAACTGATCACATTAGGGTATAGGCTATAATTTAGTCATTTATTGTATTTATTTTTATATCATTCTCTTCATCGAGCTATTTTCTTTGATTATTTGCTTATTATATGCTTAATCATTTGTTTGCATATTATTTGTTAAATTATCATTACGCTTCTAATCCTTAATGTTTATTAAGTGATGAATATATGGTTTTTGGATATGTAAATGTAATGGAGGGATGATATGAATGCATGGAGTTTGCATTGTTGGATGGGGTCCAGGCCCATGAGTTGGGCCCAACCCCACTCACGTGAGTGTTGGAAAGCTTAATGCTCTCACATTTAAAAGAAAGAAATAAAAAATCAGAAAAAGGTTTTAGAGAAGACTTAGAGGCAATTTTGGTGTTTTTCTCTTTGGGTGAAGAAAGAAAAAAGAAAGCTAGGGTTCCCTTGGGGTTTTATCTAGGTGCTCAAGAAGAAGTTGTTTTTGTGCTTATTCTCTTTACTTTTTCACCACATCAATTTTGGGATTCTCCAATAAGATTGGAAAGCTTTGTAGTTGTGGTGATTTTACCTCAAGTTTTGGGCAAAAACTTGAGAAGAAACTATTGTACTATTTCTAGTTTTGAGATAGTGAAGTATTTGCTCAGAGTTGCCCAATGGTTTTTCCCTTCCCATTAGAAAGTTTTCCACGTAAATCTTGGTGTTGTGGTTTGCCTTCTTTGTATTTGATATTTTACCTCTATTACTTGCTTTATTTGCTGTTGCTGTTTTTGGTTTGGCTTGACTACATTTTTCAGATTTGTGTTGGTTACTTTAATTGGCACATAACCGAGAAGATAACTCTCATACATTGTCTTCCCAAACAAGTGGTATCAGAGCAAGGTTGTTTGGGGTGTAGTTGTGTGTGGATTGAAATGAAAGGCTCAACAAATAGGATAGTGCAGTGACCTGAATCTGGTAATAAATAAAATAATAATTGTGTGGTTATTTTGTTTAACAATTAATAAATAGATTAACTAATTTTCGGTAGGTGGTAACTAAGTGATATTGAGAATATATGAATGGAGAACCAAACTGTAGATTATGGTCAGATTAAGGGTAGAATGATAATTCAGACTCTTTGTTTTGGACCTACTGGGCTTGTTGGGCCTTGTTCAGAATTAGATTTGAGGCCCATGAGCTTAAGTTGGAGCATTGTTGTTATTTTCTGAGACCTTTGGGTTTAGTGGGTAATTACCCATTCAATTATTGGTTTTTGGACAATCTCCTTGCATGGGAGAATGTGAGATTCTTGGGGACAAAGCCCCCTAGTTTTAGGGAGAGATCTGGGGAGAAAGGTTTCTCTACCCAAAACCCCTCTCTTATCTTCAGAAATTCTGGAAAGGAGAAGGAGCTTGGGTATGAAGCTAAGGATCTGAACTTTTTTATTGAGTTGCTTGGTAAGAGAAGGAAAAGCTTAGGAAGAAGGGTGTTGAAACGAGACTTTGAGTAATCTTGTTTTGCTGGAATTCTACAAATAACATAACAGGTAGGTTATTTTGGTTTCATCTCATATGGTCAAGAATGATGTCCATCGAAATGGGTGTGTTTGAATATGTATGTATGTGCATGTATGTATTAAATCTCAAATTTATGAGTATTGTCTTTTTATGGAATCCATCTTGTTCAACTATATTTATCTTGATTCATGAAGTTATTTTGTTGATTAAGCATGGACATGAGTCATGGTGGCATATTGTGTGTTTTAGCATAGCCTTGCATATCTAAGTTGTAAATTCAGTACAGTTCTTATGAAATTTCAGAAGTCAATCATAAGTAAATTCATGTTTAAATACGATATTTTGATGTTGAGTGCATTAAATTCTATTTATATTAATGTAAATGTGTTTTAGATCATGTGGTGTAAGTTTCATACGATGATAGATTGATTTTCAAGTATGTGTTTGATTGAAGTTTAACATTGCTCATTATGATAATAATTATCAATTATGTTTATACAATGATTAATTAATATTATAATGTCGTATTAATCTTAAATAAACTCCAAAAATATAAAAATATGTGAGATTGCTGGTTTCTGGGCGAACCTGTAGGCTACCGGTGAACCCAGGGGTCAACCGGCAGGCTACCGGTGGAGCCAGGAGGTGTCCGACAGCCTAATCGGTGTACCGGTTAGCCTATCGGATGCCCAAATGTGTTTTTGACAACTTTTGCCTAGATTGTCGGTATCCAACCGGCGTACTGGTTGGGTTGCCAGTGAGCCTAATTGACATTGGTCTGAGATTTTTGAACACTGCCTAGGCTGCCGGTGGCCAACCGGTGTGTTGGTTAGACCGCCGGTCAGCCATATACCTACTGTTTGATTGATATGATGTGCTGGGTTGCTTTCTAAATTAAATTGATATAATGGTATGATATTAATACATGATTAAATTTTGTTTAAGGATATGATAAGTGTGTAATGTCACGCTCCAGATCCCATAGCACGAATCCCTAGGCGGGATGGCACAAATCTCGAGGTGAGACCTTTGTGATCCATTTCTGGACCGCGGATTGCCATATCATAACCAAGACTAAAAGATGAAATAAAAATTGATTTATTCATCAACAGAGTTGCAGAAGCTTAATTACAATAATCAAAATAACTAATCAATGGCTTCAGAAGAGCCTTATTACAAGATCCAAACTAAATACAATCAAGGTTCATCTACATGACAAAGTAAATAAACATAAATAAAACTTCCAGCTAAATAGGACCTCGACCTCTATACAGCTAGCTCAACCTGCAACATAAAAGTTACGTGAGCTTTGAATGCCCAGTAAGCATGATCCAGTTACCCATCCACATTGTGATACATGACATAAATCTAGCGATAAAACAACATATAGTAACAGGAAATAAATAACATATGCTATGATATGAATATGATTGAGAATGACAAATAGATGAGCTAATGTGTGCTCAAACAAGAAATACAGTGTAGTGCAGTGTTATGCCTACGTTTACGTGATATATTAAGTGTCCCTCGTTGCAGCTTCAGTAACAAATACGGATTCGGGACCGAAGTCACCACGAACAACTGACAGCTCATCTCTTCATTCCAAGCGCTAACCCATGGTACGAAGGCCACCATGTACTGATTTCATGAGTATACGATACTCAAGGTCCAGCCGATCTTAAGGATCAACTATGATCCATAACTTATTTCGTAGGCCTTTCAACCTATAGGACTAGGCAACCTCTTATTTCCCACCTATCGTGGGACACTTAACATCCCACATGAACATACTATGCATGCACTACTCTTATGGCATACGGATGATAAACCCCCTCAGAAGCTATTCACGCGCCCATACACGTGAATAATCCATTGAGATCCATCATACACATCCCTATGAGAATAATCCATTGAGATCCATCATACACATTCCTATGATGCAACACACAATTTAATCACAATTAGGGTTCATCATCTCATTACCTAAGTGGAGACCGGTTAAGGAGTGTGTCGAATTGGTTAGCATATGCCAAGGGCAACAAGTAGGTTTCTATCATCTTGGGTACGCAACCCTAGACCTCACTTTGATCCCAACACAAGGCACTATTAAGCTTGAACCAACTGATATCCAAACCCTCACACTGTCTTAAAATAAATCCCTGTCAGCGGTGTTGACGATGGGTGTATGAACAATGCCCGTGTATGAACAGTGTCCGTGTATGAACAGTACCAGTGTATGAACAATGTCTGTGTATGAACAGTACCCATGTATGAACAGTATATGGGCATGAACAGTACCTGTATATGAACAGTACCCGCGTATGAACAGTATTTAGGCATGAACAGTATCCATATGTGAACAGTATCTGGGCATGAATAGTACCCGTATATGAACAATATCTGGGCATAAATAGTACCCGTATATGAACAATACCTGCGTATGAACAGTATCCGTATATGAACAGTATCTGGGCATGAATAGTACCCATATATAAACAGTGTCTGTGTATGAACAGTGTCTGTTGCATAAATAAGAATCACGATTCAAATACTTTCTAAAACCACATGATTGAATCCTATCAAAATCATGAATTTGATCACATCTAAGACATCATTAGGCAATTATATGCATAACCCAAATCTCATGGTTTTCAAACAAAATTCTTGAAATCAAAATATTTAATCATGGAAACCAATAGAATAGTAGTTCAACCATGAAAACAAAAATAATAATATCACATACATTAACAAAGATTTAGACCAGATAATCTACTTACTTGGTTTCCTAGCGTTTGAGATTGAATCTATAGAATCTATTGGTAATTTCTTCCTCTAATCTTCCATTGCTAACTCTCCTTCTCTTCTTCTTGTATGCAAATTAGACTAGGTTCAGACTCTTCCTCTCAAGCTCTCAAATTCTTAGTCTCTTCTTTGGGTTCTCAAGAACAACTGAATAATTGAATTCGTATAACTCTCACAGTTGTGGGAGTTGGAGTTAAGGGGGGTTAGTATCCCTAATTTCCCTCCCCACTTACACACATGTAAGACACGTAGCAAAGACTAGTTCAAACGCACAACCATGCGTTTAAATTGGAAATCCAAATACAAAATTATTGATTTAACCCAAAGATTAAATTAATTACATTAAGATCCCTAATTCATAGAGTATTTACACTATTGCCCCTAGTGTACAGGTCTAATTACAATTCCATCCTTAGCATAATTAAGTTCATAAACTATATTAGATTTAGCACATAACATTAATTTATTATTCTAATTAAATAAAGAGAAAATTAAATTAAAGGTTTTAGGTCATTACAGTAAAGCATTCCGATTATGATTTGAGTATGGATTGATTGGTTGTGGTGCTAGCATATGATCATTATACATGTTGTCTTGGAAAAGACTCCCATGATGGCATCTTAAGGATTGTTCAGGTGTATGGGCGCTCGAACAGCTTTCGAAGAGTGTTATCACCGGAGATCCGATTCGATGGTTGAAAGGGATTCCTGTGACGGCATCCTAAGGATTGTTCGAGTGTATGGGAGCCTGAATAGCTTCCGAAGAGTGTTATCACCGGAGATCCTTGTTGTGGGTAATCGTCTTTGATGAAAGACCTCCCTGGGTTAAATCCCTAAATGTACGTGGGTAAACGTCCTTCTTGAAGGGCTCCCTGGCTATTAATCCCTAACCGTACATAAATAGCTTTGGGGATTGAGCCCGGTAGGTTGCGAATCCTACAAAACCACGCTGTACACGTGGGATAATTGATGTGGATACATATTGACCGTAAAGTCGTGGACCGGGGTGTTGGTGGAGTTGGTGGACTGAATGATCACCGGATAGTGGAATGCTTCTATGAATTGAATTACCTCTTGGAATTCCTTTTGACTATTATTTGACTCGTATAACTTGTTTACTGATATATGGTTGTTGTTTATGCTATGATTAAATATGTTGTTTGGACTGATGTGATTTCATCGAGGACGTGTTGCATTGTTAGCATTCATATCATTCATTCATTATCATATATATATTTATCCCATTCTTCGTTATAACTCTGATATGTTCTAATTGTTATTCCCATTAATGTACTGATTTAGTGTTCAGAAATAAATGATTATATTATCATGTGAAAACCATAAGATATGCATATGGTTGGATCTATTATTGATGATGCGAGGCATAGGACCTATGATTCCTACTGGGCCTTAAAAGCTCACACCTATGCGTGTTGTCCGTCCGACAGGTTAAGAAGATAGATTGGAGCTACGAATGCAAGATGGAAAAATGATGCTTTGCTGCTGTTTACTTTTCTGTTTTCCATTTTTATGTTTTGTTGTGAGACGATGATATAATAATTCAGATACCTCGTGATGGTTCAATTATGAATTTGGCTTATTTATTTTGTTGTATTGTGTTTGTTTTTCGCATCCAAGGGGTTTGGATTCGAAGGTCGCATCATAAGATCCTAGAGATCAGATATCTCAGATCTAGGACGTGACAGATGGTTAGCCTTAATGGCTCAAATTGGTTGATTTGGAAAGCCAAAATGGAAGATATTTTGTATTGCAAATAGGGGTGTAAACGAGCCGAGCTTTGCCCAGCTCGGCTTGGGCTCGTAAAATCTGGACAAGGCTCGGGCTCGGTAAAAAATTTCGGGCTCAGGCTCGATAAAAAATTTAGTACCCGCAAAAATTGAAGGAAATCAAGAAATAAAGTTTAAAATTTCAGTTTAAACTTGTATAGATTGTATGTTTTTGGATGTTAGAATTTGAATCCAATATATTTTGGATACATGTACACTTTTTGGATGTTGTAATATAAATGTTACATTTATTAGTTGTTTTTTTTAATTTGTACGTTCATAAATAATATATGTTTTAATGAAAATATCACTTTTATTGAAAGTTTATTATTTATATTTTAGAAGTTATTACTTAGTACTTGTTAAAAGAAAGAAATTGGCTAAATTATGCCTATATTAAAATATTGTATATAAAAAATAAATGAATTTATTTCGGCGAAATATCTGAAATTTCACGAAATTTTGAACATTATTTCGTCCAATTATTTTAATTAAAAAAAATTCAACGAAATTTCACCGAAATATCCAAAATTTCGGATCTTTCAGTTTCGTTTAGGCAGCCGAAATCAGTGATATTTCCGAAAATTAAACTATGGCCGAGAGACATTATGAGACTCGGTAGGGTTCTCGGTCTACTGAGAAGGCTACCGTGTGAGCTCAGTAGGGATTTCGGTCAATCGAAGTGGCTGCCAAAAATGCAAACTGAGCCTGATTTCTGGAATTTCATTTGGGAACCTTTGGTTATTAGTTCAGACTATTATTTGAGAGAGTTTAAGGGTTTGGATGTCAGTCTGGTTCGGGATTAATGGCGCTATGAACTGGGATCAAAGGAAGGTTAAGGGCGGTGTGCCCAAGTGAGAAACCTACTTTGTTGCCCACGGCGTGTGGTACCACACTTGACACACTCCTTAAACCGGTTTCCACCTAGGGAATGAGATAGTGAAACCTAACTGTAAATGAATTGTGTGTTGCATCGTAGGATTGTGACTGATGGATCTTAATGGATTATTCACATGTATGGGCGCGTGAATAGCTTCTGAGGGGGTTTATCATTCGTATTCCATAGGGGTAGTGCATATATACTTTGTTAATGTGGAATATTATGTGTGCCTGGGAGGTGGAAATAAGAGGTTGTCTAGACCTGTAGGTTGAAAGGCCAACGAAATAAATTATGGATCATAGCTGATTTTATAAGGTCAGCTGGACCTTGAGTATTGTACACTCATAAAATCAGTACATGGTGGCCTTCGTACCATGGGTTAGCGCCCGGAACGAAGAGGGGGCTGCCGGTTGTTCCTTGTGACTTCGGTCCTGAAACCATATGTATTACTGAAGCTGCAATGAGGGACACTTAACATAACACGTAAACTTAGACATTTCTATAACACTGCATTGTATTCTTGGTTGAGCATTCCATTAGGGCATCTCATTGACATACATACATCATATTCATATGTCATTAAACTGTCATATACCTTCCTTGTATTCCATGTTGTTTAATCGAATGTTTTGGTATCATGTATAATGACGAGGGTTGGTGATAGGATCATGCTTACTCGGCATTCCAAGCTCATGTAACTTTTATGTTGCAGGTTAAGCTAGCTGTACAAAGGTCGAGGACATATTTAGCTGGGAATTTATTCATCTCTATTTATTTTAATTTGATCATTGCTTCATATTTAATATGGATCTTGTAACAAGGCTGCTTGCTCACTCCCAACTGCAGGAGTTTGAAGAAATATGATTCTCGGGAGTCCGAGGTCGAACCAAAAAGAGCAAGGAATTCAAGACAAAAGTGTGTTAAGAACAATAACAAGAGTGGAAAATTACTGGTAATTAAAAGGGTAATAATTAAGGGATACATAAAAGTAAATAAAAAGGGTTTAAAATCAGTGGAGAAAATGCACAGGCATCGGGACAATTCCTTGAACCGGTATGAAATTCATTGTAACTCGGAGATATTATATGCTTGATTGCTATTAAGACCTTTGATTCAGTTGAACTAAAATAATTCAGGAATACTTCGTAACCGTGGTTCACAACTTGGCTAGAATACTTTTAGAAAAACCTATTCAATTAATTATAAATTGCTATTAGAAACCATGAGAAATTCTTCTTAATGATGAGAAAAACATGATTGAACTCATAAAAAGAATGAAGAACTCAT
>JAUPMG010070275.1:0-13198 GCA_031762675.1 Pachysandra terminalis
TAAAAGAATATATAGATGTATTTGCTTGGTTGTATCAAGATATGCCTGGACTCGATCCAGACCTTGTTGTTCATAGACTGCCAATCCTGTCAGAATCCAAACCCGTGAAACAAAAATTGAGGCGTCTGAGGCCATAATGGACTCTCAAGGTGAAAGAGGAAGTAACGAAGCAATTCAATGCAAGGTTTCTAATAGTGTCGAATTATTCAGATTGGTTTGCAAATATTGTGCATGTTCCCAAAAAAGACAGAAAAGTCAGAATGTGTGTAGACTACAGGGATTTGAACAAAGCAAGTCCAAAGGATGATTTTCCACTCCTTCACATCAATGTTTTGGTTGACAATACTGCCACGCACTCAATGTTCTCTTTTATGGACAGATACTCGGGGTATAACCAAATCAAAATGGCTGAGGAGGATCGTGAGAAGACTGCGTTTATCACACCATGTGAAACTTTTTGCTACAAGGTCATGCCCTTTGGTTTAAGAAATGCCGGAGCAACCTACCAAAGGGCGATGACAGCACTCTTCCACGACATAATCCACAAGGAAATGGAGGTGTATGTAGATGATATGATTGCAAAATCCCGTACAGAAGAGGACCATTTGGTAAATTTCAAGAAGGTATTTGACCGTCTTAGGAAGTATAGGCTGCGACTGAACCCAGTAAAATGTGTCTTTGGGGCAACATCAGGAAAACTTTTGGGATTTATTGTTAGTCGAAGAGGTATCGAAGTAGATCCTGCAAAAGCAAAAGCTATCATAGACATGCCAACACCAAAGACTGAAAAGGAAGTGAGGGGTTTCTTGTGAAGAATTCAATATATAAGTCGGTTCATAACTCAGTTGGCTGCGACTTGTGAACCTATATTCAAGTTACTCAAGAAGAACCAGCCTAAGCTGTGGAATGAGGATTGCCAGAAAGCTTTCGAGAAGATCAAGGAACCCTCCAGTTCTTGTACCTCCAATACCAGACAGACCCCTGCTGATGTATTTATCAATTTCAGATACTTCGATGGGTTGTGTTCTGGGCAACATGATGAAACAGGGCGTAGGGAGCAAGCCGTATACTATTTCAGTAAGAAGTTTTTGGAATATGAGTCCAGATACATCCTCCTTGAGAAAACATGTTGTGCATTGGTTTGGGCTTCACAGCGACTGCGTCATTACATGTTAGGGAACGGAGCAATATAGGCAAACATGCCGGGTATGAACCTCCGGATATAGGAAACTGTCCCAAGGAAAGACTTCAGTTGTTTCGGTGTCCGAGGCGGGCATAACTTGAGGATCGCTTTCGTCTTGGTAGAATCAAGATCCATGACATGCCGGCGTACAACGAAACGTAGGGATTTCCCAGCAGTGACCCCGAAAGTACACTTAGCCGGGTTCATCTTAAGGTTGTAGAGTCGACACCTCTGAAAAATCATTGCTTGAACCTCAAGATGACTATGCCTCTCCATGGATTTCACAATAATATCGTCAATGTAATCTTCAACTTCAGAGTGAATCATATCATGGAAAATGGCGGTCATAGCTCACTGGTAGGTGGTCCTGGTGTTCTTTAACCCAAAGGGCATCACTGTGTAATGAAAATTTCCTGGCGGGGTGCGGAATGCGGTGTGAGGGGCGTCTTGAGCAATTCACTCTAATTTAGTTATACCCGTTGAAGCAGTCCATCAACAAAAACATCGCGTGCCCAACTGTAGCGTCTATTAGAAGGTCCATATTTGACAAAGGGAACTCGTCCTTCGGGCTTGCTTTGTTAAGGTCACGGAAATCCATTCAGCACCGGATTTGTCCATTTTCTTCTTGACTGGAACAACATTTGCTAGCCACACCGGGTGCTGGATGGGTTTGATAAAGACGGTTTTCATAAGTTTCTCTACTTCATTCTTTATCTGAAGTTCTATCTCGAGCTTGAACACCCGAGCGGGTTGATTGACCGGTTTAACATCGGGAGATAAATGAAGTCTGCGTGTAACTAAGTGAGGGTCTAGACCACACATCTCATCATACGACCAAGCAAATACATCTTTGTATTCCTTCAAGTGGTTAATAAGGTTACACTTCTCCTCAGGAGACAGATTAGTGTTTACAAAGGTCGTCCGCTTCTCTTCCTCACTTCTGAGGTTCACCTCATTTAGGGTCTCAAGAACAGTTTTCATGCCATCCTCGAGGCGTTCGGGTGCATTTTGTATATCATGGCTCACTTCGAGGACATCAGTCCTCCCTCGTCGTCACTGTCGCTCGAGCTCTCGTCATCTACCGCGAAGGTGCCTTCTTGAATTTTCACCCCTCCTAGGGCAGCCTGTGGCGGGGCCAGCTTTGGCTTCTCAATCTCAGTCCACAGCTTGTAGAAAAATTTCCCTTCTCCGACCTTGACTCTTGTACACTGAACTCCGGTCGCGAACTTAGTCACTGTCTCCTCTGAAGGCCTCTTTGACCTCTCTTGTGCATCTTTCTTTCCTTCTATTTTCCTTTCTTCTTTCAGCTTTCTCTTGAAAGGGTCGGGTTCCAGCAACGCTACCTCGGGGTCGGCCTGTATAACAGACCAGGCAGGCAATAGGATTCCCCGAGACAGGGACACCTAGCACTCTCTTGCTGGGGCTAGCTCATCGTACTCGGCCGCGTCTGCGAGATGAACCTCAGTTTCGTCGAACGGGCACGAGTCAATGATTAGCCGCATCATCTTCCCCTTCCTGAAGTCTTTGCAGCATTAATGAAACGTGGTGGGGACAAGGCAGCAATGATGAATCCAGGGTCGGCCAAGAAGGATTTGGTTGATGGGACTACTCTCTAGTACATGGAAGAGTGTCGGATACTTGTATGGCCCCACCTGAAGCTTGAGGATCACATGACCCAGGCGCACTGGCTCCATGCGTCAAACCCGTATATCCTGATCGCTTGGGGAACTATCCGGTCCGCTGATACTCCGATGGCCTTCAAAATGCTGAGAGGGATGATGTTCAAGGAGGACAAACGCCGTACTCTGAGAAGTCGGCGGCGCAGGCCATCTCCGCTTCCAATAACGACAGTCTTTGGGAATAAGCCCGCATAGCAACTCTCTCTTGCCTCAAGAAGTCGATCTCCTCGAGGCTCTTCTCAAGCCTCAAAAGCATAGGTGGCATCGGCTTCCTCTCAGCCACGGTTCCTCCTTCAATCTCAGAAAACAAAACGTTGACCACTTCTTTTCCCCTGCTGTTGTGGAAGGCGGGGGGTCTGTATGTACTTGCTCGGGTTGGAGATCCACTTCCCCATCAGCAACCCAGCTCTTGTATATCCTCCTCAAGGCGTAGCACTCGAAGGTCGCATGGCTCACCCTCTAGTGGAACTTGCAATATCGGGGGTCTCTCTTCTCCTAAGCATTTGGTTCTCGATCTATGGGAGGCAGCACAATGTGGTTGTCCCGGATCCAAGTCTCCAACAGAACGTCTAGTTGGGTCGGGGTGCAGTTCGGTGTCGGAGGGAGAGGGCGGTCGGGTCTCGTTTCGTTTCCTCTTCCCCTCTTCAGGGTTCGGCCATCTGCATGGGCGCTCTCTGCCCCTTGCTTCTTCTTAAACGGCTTCTTAGCCATGCTGGGTGAAACCACCGAGAGACTTGTCCTCCGGGCTGCCTCGATCAGACGGGTGAAGCTCGGGAGCTTATGGTTCTCCAGATATATCCTGTACTCTAGGAGCATCCCCATTGTGCACATCTTGACATAAGAGGACTCCTCTTGGCTGTCGCTGTAGATCATCATAAGGCCTCTGAATTTCGTCACGTAACTCACTAGGTCCTCCGTGGGACCCTGGCGCTCCCTGCTGAGCTCTACAATGGTGTAGACCTCCTCAGTGACAAAGAAATTCTTGTAGAAGAGGGAAGCCATATCTTCCCGGGTGTACACCGAACCCAGTGCGAGGTTATACCAGGTATAGGCTTTCTCCAACAACGACTTGGAGAACTCCCTCAGTCGGAGGTCGTGATCGGCAGCATAAGACCCGATCACCTCAACAAAATGGCTGATGTGCTCCCTCACATTATCGGTCTGACCAGTGAATCTCTGAAACTTGGGGCTGACATAGTCCTTCAGGTAAAGCTTCTGGAGTAGTGAGGACGGATAAGAGGGCGAAAATCATTGTTTGTCAAATTCGAGTCTCGGAACCGGGATTGGCGTAGCATGGCCTCAACATCAGCCATGGTGGCGAAGGTGGGGAGGCTGTGCGGTGGGGGAGGAGTATTGGTGGGAAACAATAAGGGAGTGTCGTGAGCTTGGCATGGCGGAGGTGTAACATTGATCGGGAATGACAGAGGGGTATATGCAGCTGATGATGGTTCAGGCACCCAAGGGGAGCACAAGGGGTTGTGGGGGGAGTACATCAACATGCACAGCTTCCATCGCAGACCTGACCGGGTTATCCTAAGATGTAGAGGGCTTTCGGGGTGCCTGAGGAGCGGTGGGTTGCTGGTTGGTGTTCTGCTGTGCTGCCAGGACCATAAGCTGCTGCGGAATAAGCCAGAGCACGTCAGCGAGAGAAGAAACAGTGACTTCAGGGGCGTGGTGTCCTGGATGAGGAACGCTTGGAGGCAATGGAGTTAGGAGAGGAGGCTCTCCGGGTGGAGTCGGGGCTTCAAGGGGCAGCTCTACTCCCAGCTGGTGGCCTTCCTAATCACTGGCAGATGATTGTCCCTGACTTGCCACTGATGGAAAAAGTTGCAACCTTCCTCTTAGATGCGATCCCAGTTACAAGACTAAAAGCACTCACACACAAGATTAAAAAAACACAAGAAAGGTAGGGAAACAAAACAGGTTCCCCAGTGGAGTCACCAAAATGTTGATCCCCAAAATGGTAACTAAGCAAGGTTAATTATTGTGAGAACAAAGGATAAGTGTTGGCACCTGGAAAGCTTACAAATGTTGGGTTGAACCGGTCTTTTACCTATCTCACACCGGCCTAAACCCCAGGGTGGCCGTTCCGGGGTGAGGTTTCCCTGATGAGTGGATGAATGCCAAAGGAAAAGCGAGGACCAGGATAGGAGAAAGGGCCTTAGAAACGTTTCAAGAGAGGATAAGTTGCAGAGCTTTAATAGCTACCTCAGAAAGAGAGTTCAAAGTTCCCTCACTTCAGTAACTTTTCTCACTCGTCCAAAATTTGCCTTTACTCATGAGGGGTAAAGGCTTTTATAGCCCCAGTCCTAGGCTAAAGCTTCCTCATCCAAGTGACAAGTGTCGCACATCCGAGAGACGGCCTAGGACA
Source organism: Pachysandra terminalis (assembly GCA_031762675.1). Lineage (NCBI taxonomy): Eukaryota > Viridiplantae > Streptophyta > Magnoliopsida > Buxales > Buxaceae > Pachysandra > Pachysandra terminalis. The sequence goes on from JAUPMG010070275.1 coordinate 5,234, forward strand.
CTTGTCGCCTTCGGGGAGGTGGATATGCTTTTTCTGTAACTTAACCAGTTCCCTGACACCGGCCATGTGGATCCATGCCATCCATCCAGATCAAAGGGACTGACTCTCTAGGTCTCCATTCCTAAAAGGATTTCTCGATCCCCCTTGCTTAGACTAAAACATGCAATCCTTGGGAACCGTGGGGTGGGAACCCCGAGTTCAGATCATACAAAAATGTTAACTCTACCATGGGGTGATTACCGATGAAGAAAGTTTGAGGACGTCCCCTCCGAGTTGTACAGACACCTGGTCAGCATGGGTGTGATCCCCAAAAAATGGTCTGGAGCCTGAATCCCGAATGGGAATCACGCCAATATGTTAAGGTCTGTCAAGGCGTGATTCTCCATGGCGGGTTTCAAAAGGATTTGCCAAATGTGTTCATTGAGTATCCCAATATGTTAGGTCAACGAGGCTTGTCACAATCCCTTGAGATCGCGCCCCTGTGACGGCCGGTAAGCTCGGGTTGGTCCTGGCTCAAACATCAGTCTCCAACCCGTACCCCGAAATAAGGTAGCAATTCTACAACACTTAGGCATTTTACCTTAGTAGGCCACCAGAAGGGGTCCTTCCTCTTGATGGGAAGGAGCAACACACCCACTCTTAAGAGGGAAAGGCTGGTAGCTTGCGAGATCCCCCATTCGGTATCCCGAGGTCCAAACACGACCAATCTGATTTTGGGAAACTTGTTTCCCTTTAGATGGCCATTCTCAAGTGGTCATACCTCGACTCTTGGAAGGAGTCTACCATGTCCGAACCCTTTAAAAGGGCGTCAGTCATATCCCGTATGGGGTTTAGTCTTACCTCAGTATCTAGTGAGGGTTAGCCCGACCTCGCGACCTTTGAAAGTGGCCTATCTTATATCCGGCAAGGGGTTTAGCCTTACCTCGGGATCCGGTAAGGGTTAGCCCAACCTCATGACGTATGAAAGGGGTCTACCTTATATCCAGTAAAGGGTTTAGCCTTACCTCGGGATCCGGTGGGGGTTAGCTCGACCTTGCAACCTTTGAAAGGGGTCTACCTTATATCTAATAAGGGGTTTACCTTACATCGGGATCCAGCGGGGGTTAGCCCAACCTCGTGACCTTTGGAAGGAGTTTACCTTATATCCAGCAAAATGGTTACCTTTGCCTCGGGATCCGGTGGGGGTTAGCCCTATCTCACGACCTTTGAAAGGGGTCTACCTTATATCCGATAAGGGGTTTAGCCTAACCTCGGGATCCGGTGGGAGTTAGCCTAACTTTGAAAGGAGTCTACCTTATATCCGACAAAGTGGTTACCTTTGTCTCAGGATCCAGTGGGGCTTAGCCTGACCTCGCGACCTTTGAAAGGGATCTACTTTATATCTGCTAAGGGGTTTAGCTTTACCTTGGAATCCAGTGGGGGTTAGCCCAACCTCGTGACCTTTGAAAGGGGTAGACACCTTATATCCGGCAAAGGTGTTACCTTTGCCTCGGGATCCGATGGGGGTTAGCTCGACCTCACGACCTTTGAAAAGGGTCTACCTTATATCCGGTAAGGGGTTTAGCCTTATCTCGGGATCCGGTGGGGTTAGCCCGACCTTGCAACCTTGAAAGGGGTCTACCTTATATCCGGTAAGGGGTTAGCTTGGCCTCGGGATCCAGTGGGCGTTAGCTAGACCTCGCGACCTTTGATAGGGATATACCTTATATCCGATAAGGGGTTCATCCTTACATCGAGATCCGTTGGGGGTTAGCCCAACCTCGTGACCTTTGAAAGGGGTCCACCTTATATCCGGTAAGGGGTTTAGCCTTACCTCCGGATCCGGTGGGGGTTAGCCTGACCTCGTGACTTTTGAAATGACTTGCGTGTTTGAAATAACCTGGCTTGTATGGATCATAGCCCTTACCACGTTGCGTGCATTCACTAGCCCATTTTGAATTTAAAAAAATAGGGTCATCAGTACTTAGCAGAATTCAACACCAATATTAGCAAATGCACCAAACATTCGAGGATTTATAACGCACGCTCGCCTCCTTCTTCCTCTCTGTTTTTCTCTCATTCTCTCCTATTAAGCACCCTATTTCCACTCACTCTCTCTCTCTTTCTCTTTTTTGTTGATAATCTCCCTCTCTCTCTCTCATCTCATCGGTTTGTATTAAAAGGAATAAAGGCTACTGCATCATGGGCTGTTAAGAAACTCCTAATTGGATGAGGAAACACCGTGAAAGGAAAAGAGAGAATCTTGAATCACCCTCGATCTTGCAACTTCAGTTCTTTTGCAGTTTTTTTTTGTTCCGAATCATCGATTTACTTTATTGTCGATATTCAAATTTGACTACTTTCAGGCCCGTCTGACACTACGAGCTGAATCAAACCGTCTAATATTTGCTCCTAGTTTCTGAAGCTTGAACTCTAGATTATCATAACCAAGGTTAATACGATGGCAACGCTACTGTTGGTTTATTTGAATAAAAGGTTTATTTGAATAAAAACCCCAATTTTTGTTGTTAACAAAAGTTGAAACTTGGTCTTTTTAGTTGTCAGCAATGTATTTTCTTGTCTTACATTGAAAACTTAAGAGTTTGGGAGAGTGGTATATATATCCTCTCATTCCATAAACCTTATAATCTTGTGACAGGGAACAAAGAGGACTTGCACCCATGAGGCCAAGTGACTGGTCAAGGCTGAGCCAAGAGGATTTCGGATGGCAGTTCCAGAAAACCTTAACGTGCATGTGTACCCTCATTGCACACACACACGTGCGTGTGGTCAGCTCAGCTCGGATCAGTTCGAATGCGCGTGGTTCTATCTTTTTGGACAAACCTAGATTGATTTATCTGACTGATTGTTTGACCTTGATTTATCCGTTGGCAGCTGCCGTGAGAATAAGTCTCCCACTATTTCAAATGTCTTGAGACTTAGTCTCCCACTTGTTCACGAAGTCTTAAATTTCAGCACACTTCTCTTCCACGAACGGTCATATAACATTTTGATTTTTCTCTATTTACATGGGGTTTCTACAAAGAACAAATCACAACTTCTATTCACGTTTTTTGCTATCATTTTCTCTCTGCATTCTGCTATTATCGATTGCTCTGTTTTGCCTTGATGGGCAAAGGTTTCTGTCATTGTTGGTGGGTTCGTTCCTCTCTGTTAGTGCAATACAAAAAGAGGAAAAACACAGTTGAGTGAGTTGTTGTATCCTGGGGGCGTCTTGCTATTTCTGCCTACTTCGGAAAGTCCCTGCAGAGGAACGAAACGTCTTAATGAGAGCAACCTAGTCCGCGCCTCAACTGAACAGTGAAGTAATATTATTTCTTTCATACAGATTTAATTGGGCCAAAAAAGTATTGTCTAATCGAATTCTCTGCTATATTTCCAAAAATTTTAAGATGTTTCTTAGATCCGTGGAGAATCCTTCTGCTATACCTATTACCGGACCTAGTGACTAGAATAAACCTTTTCGATTTGGTGGTCTATTTTAAAAGATGGAGACAAAAAATTATATTTTACCTTACCCTAACGAAAGTGGCCAACATTCTTCGTGAAGAAGACCCTAGGAATAAAATTATTGAGAATGAAGATGCTAATGCACAATCAGATATTATGCAGAAATGGGAAAATGATGAATTTATGTGTAGGAACTACATCATGAATTGCTTGTCTGATGACCTATATGGTCATTACGGACAGACCTTCCCTACTGCAAGAGACTTATGGATTGCCCTACAGAAGAAAAAAAAATATGACATTGAAGAGGCCAAAACTAAAAAGTATGATGTTAGCAGATACTTTAAGTTCCAAATGGTTGATGGAAAGTCTACAATGATCCAAACCCATGACCTACAACTTATAGTGCATAAAAGTCTTCCTGAAGGAATGCAAATCGGTGAGCAGTTCCAAGTGCTGCTGTAATCGATAAGCTCCTTCCTTCTTATAAAGAATTCAAGAATTCCATTAGAAACAAAATCAAAGAATTTTCCCCAGAAACGTATAGAAGAAGAAGCCAGAATGCGAGATAAGAGGGATGAACTATACTATGAACCTTCAAGCAAGGTTCACTTTGTGAGTACGGATGATTACAAACCCAAGGACAAAATGAAATCAAAGAGGAAGATTTTGAAGAACAGATCCTATCTGGCTCAGAACCGTGGAAACCCAAACTCCAAGAAGAATTACCAAGGACCCACTGACAGGCATAATGCAAATGCTAATACTACAATGTTCTACTTTTTTGTGTGTGGAAAACCTGAGCATACAGCCATGGTCTGCAGATCCCAGAACCGTGCACTTGTTGAAAGGACATGCGTGATTGAAGAAGCATTTGTTGCCATGATTATCGAGGTGAATATACTTGAAGGAACTGATAGGTGGTGGGCAGATACTGGTGCTTCCAAGCACTTCTGCCATGATCGAAGCGGGCTCAAATCATACTCCCCTGTAGAGAATGATAAGAAAGTTCAACTTGGAGATTCTCACACTTCTAAGGTGGTGGGAGTAGGTGACATGGAGTTGCCGTTCACCTCTGGCTGCACGGTGTTGCTGAAGGATTGTAGGGACCCGTGTCTTTAAATTATAATTAATATAATTTAAATATAATTAACAATGAAAATCCTTTGTGAAAGATTGTATAGGGTTGTATATCTAAATAATTGAAATTAGTAGAATTCGTAAATACAAAAAAATATAGGGTTCATTGTGTAATATTAGAAATAATGGGGTCACTTAAGTTATTTTAAAACCTAATGAAAGCTAGGATATGTATTGGGCGTGCAAGACAAGGGGGACGAAGGTGTCCATGAACCGATTCATTATAGGTAGATTAGTAAGTTTTGGGGGGGAATCTTAGTGGAGAAGCTACCTTATCTATTGGTTATGTATGAGGAGAGTTAAGAAATGGTGGAGAGGTAAAATTAAGTAATTTTAGAAGTTAACAAAAGGGGTCAATGAATAGTGAGGTGAATAGTGTTTGGAGAGGGTGTAAGAGTCTTTCTCTTGTAAAATGATTAGGAGAGAGGGAGAGTTTCAATAACTCCCACCTCCCTTCCTTGTAGGGATCCATGTAGTGCACGATCAAGGAAGGAGAAAAAGAGGGAAAAGCCATATTGGAGAAAAGGAATTCTTCCAAGAGAGAGATAACGGAGAGAAAACTCAAATCTGAAATCAGTTGTTGTTGGAGAGAAGAGAAAGAGAGAACAAAGGAGAAGAGGAAGAAAGGCTAAGGAAAGAGAAGGCTGGAGCAAAGGGCTGGTGATCTTCCATTCCAAGAGTCGCAGAAAAAGCTTAAGAAGAGAGGTAGGGATTCCTTCGATCTTACGGTAGTTATGCTTCTACATCATATCAATGCTATAAATATATGTTGTGATGCATGATCCATGGATTGAAGCATGTTTAGATTAGAACACTAGCATAAGAGTTGATTGAATACCATATTGATTGCTTAGTTGATTAACATGATTAAACTATGTTTGCTATATTTTTAGTGTTCTTACATGTTTATATGAATCATATGTGAATTCTGAGATTTATGTTACAAATTGATGGATTTGGTGGTTTAGATCTGTTGTATAAGCTAGGTTTTATATATATAAAGTAATGATCGCATGTACATTGTTTAGAGATTGAAAATTTAGGTTTAGAACCTTAGAAACATGTATTTTGAATTATGGGCACGACGCCCTAGGTGAAAAACCGAGATCTGGGTTGAAATAGGCTTTCAACAGGACTCCCGGTAGATTGCAAGACATCTACCAAAAAAGCCCAGAAATAACACTCTCAGGATAATCTACCGAGACTGTCGATAGGGACCTCGGCAGGTAACGAGGTCCAAGTGAGGCCAAAATTTAGGGAAAGTTCCTTAGGGGAGTTGTAAACATGCCTATGAGGTTGGTTTGTGTGCAAAAGAAGTAGATATGGTTGAATGTTAAAAAGTATGTAGGAAGGTCCGAAATTCAGGAAAATAGGGCTTTTTTGGATGGAATATAAGGTGACATTGACTTTAAAGAGTTGGATATGGATATAGGATCACAAGGTAGGATTTGAATAGTTAGAAATGCTTGCATATAAATTGATTGGTTTGAGTGGTGCTTGTAGCATCCACTATTTGACTTGTGTTTGGTTATGATGATGATGACTTGTATATTGTATGAAGGTACTGGGAGTCTCCACACTTATGAATTGTTGTTTGTACAGGTGTTTGGTTGTTTGTATGATTGGATTTTGGTCTTGTATAGGTGTATTTCCACCGTGGGTGAAAATCCCTAAATGGAAAGGTCTAGTTACAGGTGTGCTTTCACTGTGGGTGAAAGTCCCTAAAGGAATGTTGGTCTACTGGTGTATTCCTCAACGTACCCGGCTTGAGATTATAACAACAACAATTTCTTTTCTTCGAACTCTTGGCCAAACAGGCCCTTAAGTTTCAATGTGTTTTTTTTTCTGGGTTTTTGACTTGGTCCGGTCCGGTTCGGTTCTGGGTTTGATTGGTTCGGGTTGGTTCAGTTCAGGTTTCGTTTTGGGTTGGTTCTTCTTGGTTTTCGGTTCACTGTTGGTTTTTTGCCTCAAAGGGTTTCTGTTTTGATGGTTTAGGGTTCGGTTCTCCACTGGTTTACTGTTTTCGGTTCAATGGGTTTTTGGGTTTGCTGTTTATGGCTTTGCTGTGTTTTACAGAGAAAGCTAACAAAACAAAAGCAGGGGAAAGGGAGGAAGAAAAGGAAGAAGAAGAAGAAGAGGATGAAATAAAAGAAGAGGAATAAGGAGACGGTAAGAGGCCGAGAGGGAAGGGGAGGTGGTGATTGTGGTGGTGAGATTGATGGAGGTTGCAGGTGAGATGAGAAGAAAAACGGAAGAGAGAGAGAGAGAGAGGAAGTGGAGGTGATAAGTGTTGGTTCGGTGGTGAGAGAAGAAGAGAGATGGAGAGAGGACGGATGAGAAAGGTTTCAGAGGAAAACAACTGCTGAGAAGGAGAGATGAGGGTTGAGGGTGAAGGAGGATCTGATGGAGAGAGAGAGAGAGACTGACAGAAAAACAGAGAGTTAGGGAGAGTTCAGAAGAGAAAGAGATAGCGAGAGAAAGAGAGAGAGAGATCTAAGAGAGAGAGAGGTGGTGAGAAGGTAGGTGGGGCTTGATGTGCTGCGGGAGCAGGCACGGGGTTCGGCAAAGGCGCAGCTGGGCGGCACCGGAAGAGAATGAGTGCAGAGCTGGCAGGTGGTGCGGCAAGGGCAGCAGGGTGAGGCGCATTGGGCAGGGGGTGAAGAGCTTGCGGCAGGCAGGTGGTGGTGCAGGCAAGGGCAGCAGGGTGATCTGGTTTGCAGGGGGCGCGCAGAGCAGGGAGTGTGGAGGTTGCGGCAGTCAAGTGGTGGTGCAGGCAAGGGCAGCAGGGTAGGGGCTGCGGCTGTGCGGCAACAGCAGGAGAGATGGTTCCTTTTCATCTTTTACTCCCTTTTTTCCGTCCTGTGTTGCCTTTATATAGAAGAGGAGGGGAGGGAGTAAAGGAAGGGGAAGAAAGGAAAGGAATGAAGGAGAGGAAGGGGAAGGAAGGAAGGAAGGAAAAAAGAAAGAAGAAGAAGAAGGAAAGATAAGAAAAAGGAAAGAAAGAGGAGGGGGAAGGAAGGAAGGAGAGGAAGGAAAAAAGAAAGAAGAAGGAGAAGGAAAGAAAAGAAAAAGGAAAGAAAGAGGAGGGGGAGAGAAGAGAAGAAAGGAAAGAAAGAAGGAGAAAAAGGAAAGAAGGCGAGGGGGGAGAGAGCACCCACGTGCTCTCTCCAAAATGTATTTATTTATTTATTATTTTATATATATATTCTTTTATTTTTATTCATCTTCCCTTTTTTTTGTTCTTTTTCTTTATAACTTTAAAATACCAAAAATGACCCTTCGACTCTCGGACTCAGATTTTTTACAAAATTACAGTCGTTTCGAAAGTGTTTCGATGAGGGATCCAAATTTGATGTCGGAAGAATATTTCGACCC
>JAUPMG010070295.1:0-13197 GCA_031762675.1 Pachysandra terminalis
ATAATTGTTACCGTGGTAAGATGGTTTAGTACTATCACTGAGCTTTCCATGCTCAGCAACTTATTCATGTTGCAGGCTGAGCTCGTGACTGTGGAGGCGGCGCGCCTTGAGTTGCAGTTCCTTGCTGTTATTCCATGTAGTCATTGCTTCACTATTGTTTACAGGCCAGTTGTTGCTTTCATTTGAATTTTTGGATAATGGTTGTAATAAGGGCCCAGCCCATTAGCTATTTATTTATGGTGATGTTATTTATGTCTGTTCGCTTCCGCACTATGTGATGAATAAATATGATTTTATTTCATCGTACTTTTGGTTATGATTTGCTGATCTGCAGTCTAGAAATAGATCCCAAAGGTTGCGTCTCATGATTCGTACCATCCCCACCTAGGGATTCGGGTTACGAGAACGAGGCGTGACAGTACCACAGTTATGAGAATGATTACGAGTATGATATTGATTATGAGTATGAGATTAGTAGTGTGTGAGAAAGTCACTGTTTACCATTGTTGTGATAATGAGATTAGTGGTGTGTGAGAAAGTTACTGTTTACCATTGTTGTGATTATGAGATTAGTGGTGTGTAAGAATGTTCCTGTTTATCATTATTATGAGTGTATGATTTATTATTGATTACTATCATTATGGGTGTGACATTAGATGCATGTTTTAGTACACGAGTTGCATGGTGTGAGTTAATTTGTTGTTTGTTTATGTTAATGGGAAGAGGCATAGTTCCTTGGTTTCCTATTGAGTTTCCAAAGCTCACGCCTATATGCAATAGGTTATCCGCATGATTGAGGAGTTTGTGTGGACTTGGACCGGATGGACCAGATTCAAGCTTGTGGCTGATTCATCTTTTAGTTTTCTGTAATTGGACAATTTGGAAAGTGTAAAGGACCCATAATTGTTTGGATTATTTATAGTTGTTTGCATTCACTTTTGGAACAAAATGTAATGTTATTGATTTTAATTTATTAAGGCTTCCGCTGCTATTCTACTGTTTATTAGTTATAACTCCGATGTACCATAAGGTATGGTGTTTATGCTTTGGCCGCATCCATTGGTTGGAATCCGAAGGTCATTCCCTATATATCCTTGAGATTACATATCTCGGATTTTGGGGTGACAGATTGGTATCAGAGCCAAGTTTTAATCTGTGAATCTAGAGGCTCTAGAGTATGGTGAAACCTAGGAAGAGAACATAGAAACATGTTAACCTACGGATCACATCTATGAAATGTGTGTTGAGTGCTTCATGTGAATTGCTTGATCTTGTGTGAAATACGTTGAATTGTGTGCTATGTGTACATATGAATTGCTCGGTGATGCAAGTTTGCTTAATCATATGTGTGAAATATTGATGGAGGAATCCAAATTGTTGTTGTTGTGTGATGGAATGGTGTATGCTTGTTTGTTATATAATAAATTGAATCACCCCATGATAAACTTAGGAGTGTGATCGTTACCTTCTAAGGTGATGGGATTGTTGTAACTGTAGATATATAAATTCTTAAACTTTAGGTCGATGGTTAAGGACCACCGGAGAGAGAGAGAGAGACAAATTGTTTACTGTTTTCTAAATTGTGATGTGACTCTTCATCTACAAGTATTTTGAAACTAGTAGACCTTATATGTGAACAATTATTTCTTCACGCTCCACAAGATCTATCATGTTTGCATTAATGAAACTTGATTATTCCTCTCTTATTTTGTTATTTCCTGTTGGATTGTAAACCTGAGATTTTAACTATAGTTTCCTTGATTAATTTACACGAATTCGAATTTTATTATAAGTTATTGGATTGATTTATAAGAGTATAAATCTGGGATTTTATTCTAGTTTATTTGAATGAGTTGTAAGAATATAAATTTGAAATTTTAGTTTAGTTTATTGGATCTATTCAAAAGAATGTAAACCTGAGATTTCATTATAGTCATTCGATTGATTTATAAGTACATAGAATTGGACCTTTACATTAATAAACAATAATGTATCAATGTATGTTTTGTATAATGAAGTACTTGGTACTGATGTTAAATATAACACACCAATAATGTCGTTATATAACCCATGAAAATAATATAGTAGTATAAACAATAAAGTGATATGTTTTGCATGTAGGTGTGATGAGACATGTGTATTACTTGATATTATCTGTATGTGATGTAAATATTATATATTAATAAAAGCAGTATGAATGTAATATTGTATCAAATCATGATGAGTGTGTTGTTGTAAACATATAAACATAAGTTTAGAACAGTGTAAAGAATTATAATTAATGGTATACTACAATTAATAAGAGATTAAATAATAAAATTTGTAGGTGTAGACATTAATTGAGTAATAAATAATTATATCATGATTTGTATGTGGATTAATAAAATTGATAATAATTTGAAAATTTATGAATAGTATTTTTTTGTGAGATGATGTATTATATGTAGATATGAAACAAGTACGAATATGAGTATTATTGTAAAGTATACAAAATAAATTATATTTTTGTATTGTCTGTATATATAAAATAGAACATAGTGCGGGAAATTTTACGTAAATGTGAAGTAAGGTCATAAATTACAGTAATAATGTTATTGTATGCGTTTATAATGCATTAGCAGTTATGACTAATACAAATGATACAGGATACGTGAAAACATGATGTGTGATTTTATGAAAGTAACAATGTATGCTTATGAAGTGTAGTTTAGTAATAATAATATTGCATTAAATATATAAGTGAATTGTGTAAGTGTAGTACATGATGAGTAATCAAATGATTTTGTATTAGAATGTGTATAAATGTGTGTGTATATATATATATATATTGAATATTAGAATGCATAAAAGATTGTGTTAAGTTTTTAAGTATGGTGCATAGCAAAAACCCATAATTGTGTGTGTATATAAGTGTAGATAATGTATGTGTTAAGTGATTAAATTGTGATAATTAACAAATGTTAGATTAGGAATGCAATATGTATATTGTTACACAACTTAGATTAATGTATATGAGGTGGAATATGATATTAAATTTTTTAATGATGTAACTGTGTGAATGTGAATAATAATCCAGTATTATTATAATTTGTAGTATTATTTTAGCATTGTATGTGACTAAATGTGTGTATTGCAGTTGTAGCTATGTTAAGTTATTAAGTGATAACAATAACAAAGCATCTTAAGGAATATAAACTTATCCATGAGATAAACAAAAATGCTGAGAGTAGTGAACAGATGTCGTTGAATTATTAGTTATAGTATAATATCTATTTCATCATGATGAATAAAGATTTAGAAATTTATAATCGTAGCGATTACATGACTTAAGAATATATGCATTTGGCATTCTTAACCTTTAGACTCAAAGTTTTCTTACTATTAAATTAAATGTAAAGCAAAATCATAAATCGCTTGAGTATGTAACCATATGAAAATTCTCTATATACTATTTTCTTTTGTCATAGGGTGAGATTTTGAAATATTAAGACTGATTGTATTTAACTGTGCGATGAAATTTAATATTATAAACTTCATGCTAGGAAGATTGAAACTTTTATACATAGACCTTCTTCGCATTATTTAAGCATATTTGATGTGAAATGACGGTAGTAGGATGACTTTACCTCATTGATATATTATAAAAGACAACTCTATTGAATGAAAATGTTTGATCCATTCAAACTTACCAGATAATAAAAGGTAAAAGTCTGATAAAACTTTATTAGTGGTTTGAATATAAAATTATAACAACTGTTAATTTTGGGACAAAATTTCATTTAAGAGGATTAGATTGTAGCAATCCTTGTCCCTACATTATAATTAATAGAATTTAATTATAATTAATAATGAGCTTTCGTGAGAGAATAAAAGGGGCTACATGTCTAATTAACGAAGTTGATAGTTATTTATAATAAGAACAGATCATAGGGACCATGGGGGTAATATTATAAGATATTGAGGTCACTTGTAATTTTCTAGAGTTGGGGCCTTTGGGTTGTACGTATGAGACAATGGGGATGGGGTGGTCATATGACCAAGTCATTAGGGGTAGTTTAGACTATTTCTCTATTTGAATTTGAATTAGGTAGTTGGATAGAGATGGAAGGAATCAATGATTCCCTCCACCTTCTAATTAGGATCGTGGGAGTTATGGGAAAACTTCGATAACCACTTTTCCCTTGCCCTTGGTGTACACGACCAAGAAAGAAAGAGAGATTATTGAGATCTGGTTTTGCTATAGAGAAAAATAAGAAGATAGAAGAGAAAAGAAGGAAGAAGAAGAAGAGAAGAGAAAGAAGTGAAGGAAAGCTAGGGAATGAGGAGAAGAAGGATTGCTAGAGGGCCTTGGTGATCTTGTGTTGCTAGAGAAATTTGTAGAAAGGATTTGAGATAGGATCCTTGGTTCTCCCTCTTTGCATTATCATAGAAGTAAGAATAATAAAAGATATGAATATGTTGCTATTTGTATATAATATATAATTGTGTGTAATATAACTGTGAATATGAATGCGTATAGAATAACATGCATGGGATCTAAGATCTTTGACTAATATTGTTAATATAGGATATGCTATTGTTTTCTAGACCCTAAATCAAAATTAACATAATTTAATTACGACTTAAAGAATACTAATCTTGAAGAGGATTTTATAATGAACCATAGGGCTTGAATTGAAGAGTAGGGCTTAATTGTAATGAAGTAAAATTATTGGGAGACTTATTTAATTTTATAAATTTCAGGGAAATAGGGCCTTGGGCCCAACGTGTACAATAGAAGGGCTATGGGCTGGTTCGTATGGCCCACGGGATGAGGTAAGGCTATATTCTTCTTTTCCCCTTTGTATTTGAATTTCAGTAACTAAAGAGATAGAGGAAAGTTCCCTTAACCTCCACAATTCCTTCTGAATAGGGACGTGCGTAAAGGGGAAGTCGCTGATTGATGAACCACACGACCAAAGAGAAGTTTGGGGGGAAAAACCAAATCTGGGAAAAAGGGGATTTCAGCCATTGAAGGAAAAGAGGAGAAGAAGAAGAGAGAAAAAGGAGAAGAAGGAACAAGAGCATAAGAAAAAAGGACTGTGGTGATCTTTCAAAGCCCTAAAAATTACAGAAAAAGGCTTGAGAAGAAAGAGGTAGATGTTTCCTTGGTTATTAGTCTAAGCACTTTCATAGGATTATGATAACATTTATTAAGTATAATGATCTAGGTTGGTTTATGTATACGAAACATGATATGAATACATGATATACGATTTGTATGTTTGAGATTCAATTTAGATTGATATATATGATGCTAACATGATTTGTATGGTAATATGATGACCAAATATATTATTTAATGCTTTTAGATGTATAGAAGGTTAAAGAAAATGTGTTTGTTATGAAAACTATGATTTTCTGAGTGTAAACTGTATTTTTGTGATAGAATATGAATGGCATGAATTTCCATGATTTTAGGGGAATTTTCTACGGTGGTACGAACTTCAGTCTGACCCACAGTTGATTGAAGGATCGACCGAAAGTTACGAAATTAGTCCAAATTTACTGGATCAGCGACCAAGCTTGAGGATGAACCGAAAACAGCGACTGAAACCTTCGGTCTGACCCACAGTCGACCGAGCCCTACGACCGAAGTCCTATGACCCTAAATTTTGGTGGATAATTGTAATACTTGTGTAATATGGTTGTGTGTGAGGCATTTGTAATGTGGGTACACTTAGTGTGTGGATTCCTTGTGCTTTGATTGAGGTCCCTAGTGAACAGGTGTTAGGTATAAGTTTATGGGTGTGATCCTATAAGGCTCACTATGTTGTTTCAGAATTCCCCAAGGGAGGAGGGTCTGGTGATTTATATGTGTGTTGTGATTTCAGAACTCCTAGGAGGGTCTGATATGTTGGTATCGATATTAGTCTGTTTAGGGTGATTTCTACCAAGGGCTAACTTGTCCCCTAAAAGAAAATACGGTGGTTCTACCATGGGTTAACTTGTCCTCTACAGAGAATGTGGTGGTTTTTGACATGGGTTAACTTGTCCCCAGAAAAGAAGTGTTATGGTGTTTTTCCTACCTTTGGGTACCCAATCCCAGAAAGGAAATGGTTGTTGTGTTGTAGAACAATCCTTGGGTAATATTACCTTAAGGAGATGTGAGTGGGATTTCATAGTTAGGCTAGGCCTAACAACCCCGCATTTCATACATTTCATCATCTTCACTCTATCATGTGCATAGTGCATCTTATCATTCATCTCATGAGCATTTTGTATGTGTTTGCCATTTCATCATCTGATTGCTATATGTTGTGCGCATCTTCTTTGATAGTGTATTTGTGATGTGAATAGACTGTGATGATTGGATGTTGTGTGTGTTTGTGAATGAGAACTATGGGAAGTATGATTTTATGAGAGGTGTTTCAGCATGATTAAGATCATGATTTTACGGTTTTATGAATTGTGTTTCAGCATGATTAAAATCTTGAGTTTACGGTTTTATGAGTTGTGTTTCAGCATGATTATGATTATGAGGATGTGGATTTGTTTGATAGTTATATTTATTGTGATTATGGTTTTGTGGTGATGGTGTGTGAGAAAGTTATGAAATACCATGTTTATTAATGTGATATTAGAGTATGTGAGTGTGTTGATTATTTTGATGAGAATGTGGTATAAGAGGATTGTATTGTTTGAGAATGATATTATTATGAGAATATTATATGACATTGATTATATGTTTGTTAATAAGGATGTTTGTGAGGTATATGTATTGTGTGTAAATTGCATGAATATGAATGGTGTTATATGACTGTGAAATGGTTTAAAGTAGTTTCCTTGGATTTACCTATTAAGCCTCCAAAACTCACCCCTACTTAAAACAGGTTATCCAAAAGAGGGATGGTTGGACCTAGAGAGAGAGAGAGTGCACGATGGTCGTGATGGCTACTGATTTTGATTATGAACAATGAATTCATTTAGTTTGATTAATGGATTAGATTTATTTTTTTTTGACCCATTTGGGCAACTAGTTGTATTTACATTAAGTATTGGTTTGGAATTACGTTGGATTTACTTTAAGGCTTAAATTTTATGAGACTTTCGCTGATTTATAGAATGCTCTGTTGGACCATATTATTGGTTTAGATGGTTTAGCCACATCCAAGGTTTGGATCCGAAGGTCATTCCCTTGGAAATCCTTGAGATTCTATATCTCGGATTCGTGATATGTGACATTTAGCATGTATGGCACCGCTTAGCGTGGCTTGCAGCATCCCCATCCATCATTGGCCAAAAGTAGTCAATGTTCAAGAGTTGATGGTATAACTTATTCTTGTATTGGTGTTCGCCGCATTCTCTGGCGCGCACCTCTTCTAGAGCATCTTTTGCAATTTCAGGCAGTAGGAATCTGAGGCTTTGCCCACTGAATCCTATGCAGAATAGCTCTCCTTCTTTGAGATGATATAGGACCGCCTTCCTTTTAAGGTGGATCCTAGAGGTCATGTCTTCCGAAAGGTGACCGTGGCATAGATAATCCATGTAAGGATTTCTCCAGTCGGCTGCATTGTCGATGAAGTTGCATTCAGCTTTATCAGGTGATTTGTGACAATTTGGACAATTTCTCTGTACCTCAACGGCTTCCTTTGCCATTGACAGCCAGTAGTAGTTGTGTCATTGTAACCGTCGATAAAGGCTTATGGATGCTGCCGATGGGGTGGTGCATGTCTGCTCGTGTACCTGTGTTAGTCTATACCGTGCTTTAGACGCCGTTAGGCACCTTGATAGGATACCATCGGAGCCTCTGTAGTAGAGCAATCCTTTGTGGTTCTGGAATGAACGTACCTCTTTTAGATGTTGGGAGGGTGTCTCCAGCTTTTCTTTGATGTCCCTAGTCCAAGCGTCGTCTTTGAGCCCTATCGTTGACTCGACTTGCCAGTCAGCTAGCAACATCTTCTTTTCTATGTGGACAATGGCGTGGGAGTGTTCCATGGGAAAATGGGAGCCGATTGAAGCTAAGGTGTCTGCGTGCCTGTTGTCCTGCCTGGCCATTTGGTCAGAGGTTCATGACTGGAAGGAATCCAGAAGGCGTTGCGCCATCTTTCGGTATGCAGATACCTATATCTCCTTAAGTGCAAATACCCCTAAGATTTGCTTGATGACAAGGTTGGAATCTCGCAAGATCTTTAGGTTGCCGATTCCCATGTTTTTCGCTATGGTCAGGCTGATGAGGAAGGCCTCATATTCCGCACTGTTATTCGTGCATAGGAAATCCAATTTGTAGGTGAAGGAGAGGGAAGTACCATCCAGTGTGACCAAGACTATCCTTGCCCCGCCGGTGATGGTGAGGGAGGATCCATCGAAACTCAACATCCTTGTCCCAAACTTCGCGGACTTCTTCCGCTCCTGGCTCGTACGCACTAACGTCTGGGAATTGAGCTAGCAAATCAGCTAGCGCCTGACTTTTGATCGCCGTCATGGGAACATAGGATATTTCAAACTCCGACATGTAAAGGAGCCATTTCGCCGTCCTCCCTGATAAAAGAAGTATGGTAATCAGGTACTTGATCGGGTCCACTCTCGTTCTGATCTTGACCTTGTGGGCCAGGAAGTAGTGTCTCAGTTTTCATGATGCATTGATGAGGGATAGCATAGCTCTGCTCCTCTCAAAACCCTACTGAGGTAATAAACAGGTTGCTCAATACCTTGGTTTGTTTCCTGGGCCAACAAGGTGGCGACTGACGTTTCGGAATAAGCGAGGTATAATATTATCGACTTGTCCTTCTATAGTGACCCGGAACCTAAGAATTTAATAAAATAATTAAATTCAATACTAGAAGAATTTAACAGCCTAGAAATGTAATTTGAGTCGTTTAAAAGATATAAGTGTACCTTTACATTACCAAGAGAGCCTAGGACTGACAAAATTTAAAAACCGGAAGCTATGGTTAAAATAAATTAAAAATAAGGATCAATGTGTAAATATATAAATGAATAGGGTGGAAAGTTAATATAAGCTAACTTAATTGGGCTTTTGGACCTAACCACAGATAAGGTCGTTTGGCCCAATGAGAAGCTCTAGAAGGAATCAATTCATAGTAATTAGTAGTTGTAACTTAGGAGGAAAGTTAACACATAAGGATTAGAACCGAAGCAGTAGGATGCTTATGGTGGAGACCATTTCCTATCTTAAGGAAGGAAATTCAAATTCAAATTGGAATTAAGAAAGAGGAGGGATTAGAGAATCGACAGAAAGAAGGGGGAAAAACCTATATGGTTAAAATTTAGAAGAGGGAGAAGAATTTGAGAAGAAGGAGAAAAAGATGGGCAAAGGAAGGAGTAGAGGGCATATTTTATATGATGGAGGAAAATACAAAGTAGATTATGAAGAGAGAAGAGAAAGAAAGAGATTGGTGAGGCAAGCAATGAAAATATCAAGAGAGAAGAGAAGGGAAAAGGATCAAAAAGAAAAGGAGAAAGGCAATGGTGATCCTACGGATCCAAATCAGCGGGATCTTGTGCTAGGGATCTTCCATAGTTTCTACGGTATTTATTTTTGTAGGATTATAATAACTCTTTAGGATGAGCATCTAGATTTCTTATTTTGCATGAAGAATGTGTGATTGAACCATGTCTATATTGATTTATGTGCCTTGATATGATGACATGAATGTGAATGTTTGAATCATGAGAATTGTGTCAGATCAACATGTGATTCCATGTTTAGATTAGATTGATGAATGGATTTTATATTAGTTGGATCTTGTTAATGGTTTAAATTTTATGAGACTTCTGCTGATTTTAGTTCGCTTTGTTGAACCTTGGGTTGATTGATTGGTTTGGTTGCATCCATGGTTTTGATCCAAAGGTCATTCCCTTGGAACTCCTCGAGATTACATCTTTCTAATTCGGGGCATGACAGATTGGTATAAGAACTCTAAGTTTAAGTTACCTAGGGACCAAAGGAGTGTTTCGGCGAGGTGCTCGGCGTACCCTCAGTGCATCGAGAATGGTCAAGTGGTGCCAAATGGTCTACGACTTTGGAACCTGGTTCAAGGGGGGTCCCACTAGGTCAGAGTAAGTGCTAACTCAAATCTCAAAATGTGGCTCGGTGAGGTACTTTGGCTCGCCGAAATAATATCGGCGGGGTTCTCGGTGCACCGAGATAGGCTCAATGGCATTTACAGAATGCCTGGAATTCCAGTGGTGCTTGGCGGACCCTTCGGCTAGCCAAGGAGGTCGCCGAAGCTCGAGATCATGGTACTTCTAAGTATTTCTGGGTGACATTTCACCCAGAGGTTGCTAACCACCCAAGGGAGCTTCGAATTAGGTTTCTAGGTCAAGGGAGTCAGTCTACACAAGGATTTACTGACTTCTCCCTAAACTCCTAAACCTAGAAAACTAAAATCCAACGAATCGGTTCATGTAGGTTGTCTACAAGGGTTGGGCTCTCAATAGCAAGGGGTTGGACTCCTAAAACATGCAATTTAACTACTGAGTTCAAGGGGGAAGGAAGAACACAATCAAACATAATCTTCCCCCATGATCATAACATTGAAACATAAGCAAACACACTTTAATTGAAGGTATACTCAACTTGGGGAGTTGCCAAGTCACGTCCGAGGTTGCTCCTCCTTGCATCTGGGGATTAGAGTTTCCTCTCTTCTTCTTCAAGAGCTCCAACGAAAATGAGATCAGAAAATGAGGTTGTGTTGCGTAAAAGCTTATTTATAGGTCTAAGGGAAAACTTGTAATTTAAAACAGTTGCAGGGGTAAAATTGGGTTTCTAGCTCTATTCTTTGCAACTAATCACCTAATTAATTACTAATGGAGTGATTATAGTTAGGAGCCTCAAATGAATCTTCTAAATTGTCTAAACCAATTATTATCTTGCTAATTGATTTTATTTCCTATTTATCTGCTAAGTCCAGTTATCTGATCCGTAATGCTTCTTAAGTCTAGCTGGCTTACCTGATCAATTTTAGAGATGACTTAAGGATTCTAACATGTTTTATATGATTAAGGATTTTATGAATACTAATCCTAGTTTATTAGTGAAATTAAATTACCAATTTACCAAATTACTATTTTACCTTAATATCTCAAGTTAATAATTTTAGGAATTTTCAGGTTGTTACAGTGTTGTACATATGTATATGAAGTGTTCCTAGACAAGTGCTGGCATAACATGGACTGCGTGACTACTTATTAAGATTGCTATAAACTGTAAATTTAGAGACTTTAGAGTTAATGAATCTTAAGATGAAAATGTAGGAGCATGATAACCTAGGAATCACATTTGGGAACAGTATATCATTATTATTTTTTTTAGAAGGTAAGTTTTATTAAAAGGATAAAAGGATAATTACAGACATAGGGGTGGAAGACACCCAAACTAGCTACCCCAGAAACTAAGGGGAAAAAGAGTACACAAAAACAGGCTACACAAGAAGTAGACTACATCTATTATAAGAATCTGGGCTGAATTCTCCAAGTTAAGCATATCATTCTGTTTGAGCTATTATCATGCACTGAATAAACCTTGGCAGCAAGAGTTCTTCTGATGTTCTCCTTGATCTCCACCAAAATGGCCTCTTTGTCCCTGACATGGTTCTTAAAAATTCTGGCATTCTTTCTTGCCAGATGAAGTAAATCACTGCATTGAAGCGAAGACAAAGAATTCTTTCCTTGAGATCAGATCCCCCAAAGTGTTGGGCACACCAATTGACTTCCTCATGCCATATGAGGGCATTCCTTGAAAGTCCACACAATAACAGTAGGTTATGCCATATCCAAAAGGAGAATGAACAGGCAAAAAAATAAGAGCTCACTACATTCAGTTGAGGAGTTATATAGGGAACAGCAAGATTGGTTGATAATGCCCATCCTCAGTAGCTTGTCTTGAGTCAGCAATTTTCCTCTCAAAGCAAGCCAAGTGATGAATCTGAATTTGGGCACAGCTCCTTTAAACCAAATCAAAGGAGCCCAACTCACAGGCTGGCTGTGGCTTCTGCAGTACTCCCAAGTCTCTCTAATGGTGAAATCCCTAGACTCAGAGGGGATCCAATACAGTTTATCCATCTGTAGGTTGTTCATGGGAATGGACTAGAGTTGATCCCAAAGGATCTGCAGGTTGGGGTCATATCTGGCCACCCATTGACTGTCATTAATTAGCGTATCTACTATGTCATTAAGGTTATACCCAGCTCCATGGATGATTCTAGGGGTGACCTGGGAAATGAGAGGGTTGTTGGGGTGCCACATATCCCACCACAGCCGAATGTCTTTACCATTCACCACCTTGTAGTTGCATAAGGTTTTTACTTTCCCTCTAGCCTGCAAAAGTTTTCTCCAAGACCAAGAGCAGTTAGTAGGAATTTTAATGGCCAAAAAAAACTTTTTTTGATGAGGTTTGCATAGACCCATTTCACCCATATGGACTGTTTTCTGCTAATAATCTGCCAGATTAACTTATATATAGCAATCGGATTCCATTGAACAGCATTAGTAACCCCAAGGCCCCCTTCAGCTTTAGGTAGACACACATCCTTCCAAGCCACATTGCAAATTTTCTTTTTCTGATCATTGCCATCCCACAAAAATATGTAACAAATCTGGTTCAGGGTTTTGAGTATCTTCTTAGGAAGGATGAAGTTTGTACTCCAGTGGATCTGGATAGTAAAAAGGACAGAATTGATTAACTCCAGTCTGCCTCCATAACGAAGAGCCTTGAATTTCTAGCTCTGGGCTCTTTTGTATGTCTTCTCAATATGCTCCTTACAATCTTTCACTTTGAGTCTAGAGGAGATCAGTGGAACCCCTAACCCAGATAGCTTTAATATGTTCAAGATTATCATGGCTGACAGCTGATGCAAATAGCAATGATTTAGCTCTGAGGAGGGCACAATAAGATGAGAACTTATTAGCTTCCTCATTGTGGAAATGGTTAGCATTCCCACTCATGATGTCCTCTTGGAGTTTGGTAAGTTCCAATCTTGTAGTTTGGATTCTGTTCTGAAGATCAGAAAACTCCTTTCTACCCCACCTCTTTAAGCTACTCTTAAGTCTCTTCAGCTTCGACACAAGTATAAACATTGGGGTACCATATATGTGTTCAGCCCAATTTTCTTCAACAATCTTGATGAAATCTGGGTGGCTAGTCCAGTTATTGAAGAACTTAAAGGGACAATTTCCTTTGGGGCCATCAGCAAA
>JAUPMG010070337.1:0-13196 GCA_031762675.1 Pachysandra terminalis
CTGCTTGTATATTAAATGTCTATATCGGATATTTTTAAGAACTTTAATTTCTTATAATTTGCATCTTATTTAATATCTATTTTATTTAGCCCATTTTTGGCTAGATATCGCTTGCCACTCCTAGGCATCTGTTTGGGGTGAAGGTTACGAGTTCAGATTCGGGATTTCCAATGAGGTTCCCGGTTTGGGTCGTGACATGTACCTTCTTATTCTTCTTCTTCTTCTTCCTCTCTCTCTCTCTCTCTCTCTCTCTCTCTCTCTTATGAATTATTGTTTCATACGTTCAGCTCTAGTTCTTGTTGTTTTTCTAAGTGTTTTTTCTTTTATCTTATTTGGATTAGTAATTAATTCTCTACCATTAGATTAGATTGATTAGTGTTAGTTATTGTGTTGGCTTTCTTGGCAACAATATTAAAGGTGAGTTCAAATTCATATTTGCAACGTCAGTTGGCTGTTATTTGTTTCTAGGTTGTAGCAACGGTTTTTCATCAGAAAATCTAACAAATTTGAATATCAAATTCGAGAAGATTTATTTTGATTACCTTGATAAAAATCAAAAGTATTTTTCAGCTAAGATTCAGAAATATATTTTCGAATATTACTGAAGATTTTGTACAGCTGGCCATTCGTTTAAATGAGAGAGTCCTAATTTAAGTTGAACTTAATCTCACTTAATAGGATTCAGTTTTATCTATCTAAATATCAGGGGAATTAGATTGGCTGAGGAGTTTATGATTTGATGAGAAGATTTTGATTTTTTTAAGAGATTTTTATGGAAGGGTCTCAGAAGATTAGGTCAATTCAAAACAGATAAAGAGATTCTGTTTTTGAAATCAGAATCAGATCTCACGTTCAGTTAATGTTGCAACAAATGTTACAACATTCAAATCATATCCTTATCCAAGATTTGATTCAGATCTTCATGCTGTTCTATATTAACCTCTTAATAGATGCGAGTTAAGTAACTCTTCAGGTGTTCAAGTTTATTACTTTCTAGTTGTTCAAGTTTGCAGTTCTTCCGAAGAAGAACTTGGAGTCTTCGGGAGAAGACCGTCTTTGGGAGAAGACAATCTATAGATTGAAGGGAGTTCAACTATGAAGACATTGAAATCGAATGGTGCTCGTTAAACAAGTCCAAGAAGTTAATTCTACACTGACAGAAATTCAGAGGGAGTCTTCATTTTGTGTAAGTCCCGATTTGTGATTGTAATCTTAATAACTTAATGGATTGTTCAATGTCTGGGAGTGGCCCTGACGAGTAGGATTTTACCGAACCTCGTAAAAATTTTCTATGTCCTTATCTTATTATGCTTTAGATAATTCAATTAATCTAATAATCAATTAAAATTAGATTAATTGTTAAAACCGGATCTATCACTTGGTATTAGAGCGGGTCACTAACAAGTGTGGTGAGCTTTTGGAACAAGATCTGTGTTTGTAGGAAAGAGGATCTGTTTCACGCCCTCAACTATTGGATGGAACGTGGAACGAGCTACTCGTATTGGAATGCTCGAATGAAAGCACCGATCAAGGCTATTGATGAAAAAGCATGGCGTGCATTACTGACTGGTTGGACACATCCCACCACCACTGAAACTGAGAGAAAATTCCCAAATCTGAGGAGACTTAGTCTGCTGATGAAAACCGATCGGTTAACAACAACTCAAAAGCCTTGAATGTCATCGTCAATGCTGTTGATGCAAATCAATTCAAGCTTATCTCTACCTGTGAATTGGCCAAAGATGCATGGAATATCTTGCAGACTGCTCATGAAGGAACCACGGCTGTAAAGCTCTCAAAGCTTCAGATGTTGGCTTCCAGGTTCGAAGATTTGAGGATGCATGAGAATGAAAAAATTTCTGAATTTAATTCTAAGCTATGTGACATAGTTAATGAAGCCTTTGCCCTTGAAGAAAAATATTCGAAGACAAAACTTGTGAGAAAAACTCTAAGGTCACTGCCATAAAGGCTTTCATACAAAGTCATTACTATTGAAGAAACCCGAGATGTGAGCATTATGAGATTGGATGAATTGATGGGCTCGTTGCAGACCTTCGAGATGAATTTGATGCAAAATAAAAATGAGAAAAGCCTCGCTCCTCAAGCTGAAGTTCAGAGTCCCATTGAGGGAGAAGAGTCTGTCGACAAGGAAGATTTGACTGAATGTCTTGCTTTACTAACCAAAAATTTCAACAAAATTCTGAAGAAGATAAACAAGAGAAATAAAACTTCAAATTATGGAAGATTCAACAACTTTCAGAAAAGTAAGTTGCTACCAATCCTTTTGACGCTAAGAAGAAAGGGAAGGGAATACAATGTCGGGAGAGTGAAGGTTATGGCACATTCAATCTGAGTGCGCCAATATACTCAAGAAAATGGGTAAATCCTTGAACATCACCTGGAGTGATAAAGAGTCAGATGGCAATCAGGAAGATGATGGAGAGCATGTGAGCAATCATATTGCATTTAATATCATCACAAGCCACGAGGTGAGACAGGGTTCTGCCAGTGTTGTTGAAAAATATGTTGCAACAGAAACAACAACAAATTTGGCAAACGATGAAGAATCCAAATCAGTCAACACTGAATCTGAATCTGACAACACCAGTGACGATGAAGACCTGAGCACTGATGCTATCCAAAAGGCGTACAAGGAGATGTACAGCAAGTGGTTTAAGGTTTACAAACTGAATAAGTCACTACAAGAGCGAGTTGTTGAACTTACAAAAGAAAAAAGGAAGTGAGGAAAAGGGCTGCAATTAACTATGAATTCTTTGTTGTTGAAACGGAAAGGAAACTCATAGAGACCAAGAATGAACTGTAAAACACCCCGAAGTCCTTGAAGATGCTAAATTCAGGAACAACCAAGCTGGATCACATACTATCACTAGGAAAGACAAGTGGTGATCATCATGGTCTAGGCTATACCGGTGAAAGCTCAACTTCAAGGACGGTATTAGTGAAAGAATCACCAGCACCTAAATCTCGCTCCCTCTCTGGTAAGAAATATGTCCCCTCACTCTCTAGACGTAAGCCAAAATGGTTTGTTCCTATTTGTCGTCATTGCAATTTGCCTGGACATATACGACCTAGATGCTTTAAATATTTAAATGCATTGAAAAGGGCATGTTTGTCAATCCACCAAGAATTGCGCCTAAATTAAAGATTAATTTGAAAAATGATTTTCCTTAAAAAATTTGGATAAGAAAATCTAAACTTAGGTGCTATGTTTCTTATATTTCTTTAAAAGCTTGTACTACTGTTTCTTGGTACTTTGATAGTAGTTGTTCAAAGCATATGTCAGGTGAAAATGACATTCTACAAATTTACCGAAACTACTCTGTTGGTCATGTAACTTTTGGTGATGGTGTCAAAGGACGTGTTCTTGGCAAATGAACGCTTGATGTAGATGGGTTCCCAAAGATGAAAAA
Organism: Pachysandra terminalis; assembly: GCA_031762675.1. Taxonomy (NCBI): domain Eukaryota; kingdom Viridiplantae; phylum Streptophyta; class Magnoliopsida; order Buxales; family Buxaceae; genus Pachysandra; species Pachysandra terminalis. The sequence goes on from JAUPMG010070337.1 coordinate 3,432, forward strand.
TGTGCTTCATGTAGAAGGAGTAAAAGCGAACTTGATCAGCATTAGTCAACTCTGTGATTAAGAACTATTTGTGAGATTTACCAAAGACAAGTGTCAAGTATTTGAAAGGCTGAAAGTTGTGTTTTGGAAGGATCTAGATCATCAAACAATTGCTATATGTTGTTACATCCACGCACATGTCACAAAACGTCTTTTGATGAAATAGATTTATGGCATCAAAAACTTGGTCATTTGAATTATAAGAATTTGACAAAAATTTTGAATGTAGGTGTTGTTCGTGGAGTTTCCAAAATTGGAAAGAAGGAACCAGGAATTTGTTGATCTTGTCAACTTGGCAAGCAATTGAAAACAACACACAAAGTGCTATAACAAGTTACTACATCAAAGGTACTTGAGTTGCTTCACATGGACCTCATGGGACCAATGCAAGTTGAAAGCACGGCTAGTAAGAGGTATGTTTTTGTGTGCGTGGATGATTTTTCAAGATTTATATGGATAGATTTTATCAGATAAAATCACACACTTTTGAAGTTTTAAAACATTTATGCATTGAACTGAAAAATGAAAAAAAAATTGTAACATTGGTAAAGTAGTAAGAATTAGGAGTGATCATGGTAAAGAATTCAAAAATGCTGTTTTTACCAAGTTTTGCAATGAGCATGGCATAGCTTATGGGTTTTCTGCACCAAAAACACCTCAACAGAATGGTGTTGTTGAGAGAAAGAATAGGACTCTTCAGGAGATGGCCAGAGTCATGTTGAATTCAAAAAGGCTTTCTTTAAGACTTTGGGAAGAAGCCATTAACACTTCATGTTACACGGTTAACCAAGTTTATATGAGATCAAGTACGACTAAAACACCATATGAAATCTGGAAAGGTAAGAAACCTAACCTAAGTTATTTCCATGTGTTTGGTTGCGCCTGTTATATACTAAATGACAGTGACCAACTTGGTAAGTTTGAAGCCAAGAGTGACGAAGGAGTGTTTCTTGGATATTCCAATAATAGTCGGGTATACCGGGCTTACAATATGAGAACCCAGACTATTATGAAATCACTAATGTTGTGGTTGATGATTTCAACGATTTTTCCAAGGAATAAGTAATAATCAGCTTTACTAAGGAAGCTGAAGTACAGGAAATGCAGGAAGAAGTTGCTGCTGGTAATGATACTGCTGAAGATGTTGCAACAAGTTTTGTAACAGAACTAGCAGAATCTAGAAATTCTACATTTGACATTGCTGATCCAATCACAAAAAGACCAACATCCAAGTTTCAGAAAAATCATCCTACTGATAAGATCATTGGGAATATTGATGATGGGATGCATACAAGAGACAAACCTAGAGTGAATTATCGAGAGATGGTCAGGTATGTGTGTTTCACTTCTCAAATTGAGCCCATAAATGTTAAAGAAGCATTACTTTATGAGTATTGGGTTAGTGCTATGTAGGAAGAGTTGGAACAATTTGTGAGGAATGATGTGTGGATTCTTGTACCTAGACCTAAAGATTCTAATGTAATTGGTTCCAAATAGATTTTCAAAAATAAATCTAATGAATTTGGTAACATTACCAGGAATAAGGCTAGGTTAGTGGTTCAGGGATGCACCCAAATAGAAGGCATTGACTTTGATGAGACCTTTGTACCTGTAGCTAGGCTTGAATCAATCAAATTGCTTCTGGCCGTAGATTACTTGTTAGGGTTCAAACTGTATCAAATGGATGTCAAGAGTGCTTTTCTAAATGGAATATCGAATGAGGACGCATTTGTAGAGCAACCAAAGGTATTGAGGATCCACACCACCCCAATCATGTGTATATATTGAAAAAGGATTTATACGAGTTGAAACAAACACCTAGACCATGGTATGAGAGATTGACAAATTTTCTGATTGAAAATGGCTATGAGAGCTGGAATTATTATTGCTCAATTTATATTGATGACATTGGTTTTGGATCTTCCTCTCAGGGCAGGACAAATGAATTTGTGAATCAGATGAAAAAGGAATTTGAGATGAGCTTGGTAGGTGAACTAAATTATTTTCTAGGTTTGCAAGTCAAGCAACTTGCAGATGAGATTTTTATCTCACAAAGAAAATATGCCAGAAACCTAGTTAAGAAATTTGGTTTAGAAAATGCCAAAACATGAGGACACCTATGGGAACAAATGTGAAATTAACAAAAGATGAGAGTGGTACCTCTGTTGACCCAAGTTTGTATAGGAGTATGATTGGGAGCTCCTTTACTTGACTGCTAGCAGACTTGACATTTGTTTTAATGTAGGTATTTGTGCTAGATACCAGTCAAATCCAAAAGAGTCACACGTAGCTACTGTTAAAAGAATTATCAGATATGTTAGTGGAACTGCTGATTATGGAATCTGGTATTCTAATGACACTAATTCAAGTCTTGCATGTTTTAGTGATGCTGATTGGGCAGGAAATGCAGATGACAGGAAGAGCATAAGTAGTGGATGTTTCTATCTTAGAAACAACCTAATATCTTGGCACAGCAAGAAACAAAACTCAATTTCTCTATCAACTGTTGAGGTTAAGTACATTGTTGCTGGAAGCTGTTGCACTCAACTGATATAGATGAAACAGATGTTTGAGGACTACGGTATTTACAGGATATTTTGATTATCTTTTATGACAATACCAATGCCATAAATATTTCAAAAAACCCAATTCAACACTCTAGGATTATGCACATTGAAATAAGACATGACTTCATTAGAGAGTTGGTTGAAAACAAAACCATTGTTCTAGAATATGTTGCAACAGAGAAACAACTTGCAGATACTTTTACCAAAGCTCTTGATTCATTGAGATTTGATTCTTTGAAAAAAAAAACCTTAGGGATCTGCACAATGTAATTGTTTTATCATTTTGCATTGCATTCTAGGATCTGCATTTAGGCATAAGCATTCTTTTCGTGATTTGGTATATTTTTCATATTCACAATCTTCGAATTTTAAAATTCAAATCTGAAAAAGCTGATTTTTGGATTAACATTGATTTTGGAGGAGAACCAAAAGATTTGAGCACAATGTAATAGCATTTTGGACTGAACCCTTGAAATTAGTACAACTTCAATTAAAAATATTTTTGAAGGATCTTATTGATGTTCTCTAGATTCATATGTGTGTGATATATATAAAAAAAAAGTTGTTTTCGTCGAAAAGAGCTACCTACACTATTGTATGAAGCTATCCATGAGGGCCTATGTATCATCAATATGTAAAGGAAGATCTACTATGAGAAAAGAGCTACCTTAGTGATAGAGTGAAAGCTACCGACTGATCACACAAAAAAAGGGAAAATGAAATATTTATCAATGGAATTTTCAACAGATCTTTCAAAAGTTGATTTGAAACAAAAAGTTTGAAATATGGATTCATAAAGGATATTGTATGCTGAGCACACACATTCTTGGTTCAAAATTCTGATCAATCTGAGTCTGATCTAGAGTAATTTTAGTTCAAGTGTTAAATTTTGCATATTGTGAAGATGAAAATTCACTAGTCTGTGAAGAATGCTCATGTTTATTTTTCATGCATCTAGAAAAATATTTTATGTTCTTATTTTAATAAAAAAATGGATGGATTTTCTGAGCTTGGTTTAACTTATTTGTTATGTTGCTAACTATGTTATAACATATTCCATGGACTTCTGGTTCTTGTCAATTTAGTTAATCCTAACTGAATTTTGAAAATGAGTGATGCCTCATGTTTGGACTGTATCTATGAGAGTATAAATGGGCTTTTTATGTTTTGTTGGATTTTGATCTTAAAGCCCACTTTAAAGCCGTGTGTTTTTATCTTTCTCTCATTCAAATTTTGTTTTGGCTCTTCACAAAACCCTAACCCCCAAATTTCTCTCTAAAAAATCTTGGGTTGTGTTTGCTTGAATCTCACAGGGATACACAAAGATGGTGAGCACTAGGAACTCTTGTAGTGGTTTGTCAGCCGGGATCACCAAGAAAAGGAAAGGAGCGGCATCGTTGTCTGGTTTGTCTTCAACCAAATCCGGCATGGCCAAATAAAGAAGAGGCTTTTTTGAGTCAACCAATATTCCAATGCAAGGTATTACCACTCCAATGATTTTTAACCCAGTATTGGGCAAAGGTCTGGAACAAATCTTCCTCAATCACAAGAGACAGCATCATTGAAGATGCCTATTCCTTCAGAGCCGATTCGTGAAACTGAGGAAGGACGGATACCTTCATCTCAGCCATCACCATTCATGCCTAATAAAGCTCAGGTGACTCCATCAGTGCCACCAGCAATGGAACAAGTTTCCTCTCCAGAGTTTCCCTCTTGGTATCCTTCTCAAACCTATTCCAAGGTTCAGTTCCATTGTATGGAACTTAAAGCTCCAAATCTGCTCGATTCATGGAGGAAGAATCAGATTTGGATGATATTTTTTAAGTAGCTCCAAAGGGCACTGAGTCTAAGGAAAAGATTCCATCTTAACGGGTTGCAAAGAAGACTGATAAGAAGAAAAAGCCTTCTCAAAATACAAACCCCAGGGGTGTGTTATTGCAAGCAAACTCTTCCAAATTTTATTCTGATTTCAATAAGAAAATGTGGGATTTTGTTACTAAAATAAAATTGCACTAGGAAAGGGTGATCAACATGAAAGATCATGATAATGTAGGGATAGTTCAGTTGATTAAGGACTGAGGACTATTTGAAACTGTTTCTATGGCAAAATCTTACGTGAGGAATGTGGTTCTTGGATTTTATTCTCATTTACATCTGGAAATTTCTAATCCTTCTTCTTCTCGTTTTTGCAAAATCTTTTTGAGAGGTCATGTGTTTGAATTCTCTTCTGTGCTCATTAGTAAGTATTATGGATGTCCCTCTCCTTATTCTAACAGAGCAAGGGCATTGGATCAAGACTTTGACATGAATACTGTTATTACTGATCTAACTGGGAATGGCCTGAATCTAACTCCTTCCTTTCAGCTGATTTAAGTGTGAAATATTCGATTTTACACAAGATTTCTCTGGTAAATTGGCTTCCTAACTTGCATACCACATCTGTTTCCCATGATCTAGCCACTTTACTGTACATGATTGGTACTGGAGTACCATTTGATATGGGAATTGGCTTCCTAGCTTGCATACCACATCTTTGAAGTAATTTTCATGCATGCTGAAACCGAGACTGTTCATGGGATCCTAAATTTTCCTTCATTGATTTTTCAGATACTAATGTCTTAAAAGAGGATAAAAGTGTCACTGAAATGCTGGAGAATCCTAGGAAGCAAACCAAGGTTTCTCACAAGCTATTTTCTGGAAGACATGTACATGATCTTCAGGAGGAGAAAAGTGTGGAAGAAGCTGTTCCTTCTACTATTGCACTTGATGTTGCAACATCTTCTGCAATAACACCTCCAGTTGTTCATAAACAGAAGATGATTCAATTTTTGGATGTTGAATTGAAGGAGGTCAAGCTTACTCAAAAGAAGCTTGCAGTGAAGGAAAGGAAGATTAAGAGCTTGTTAGCTCAACTTGCTGGGTCTAATTCTGATGCAGATACTTCCTAAAGTGAAAGTTTCTTGATGAATTATCTTTGGCTAATTTTGTGACAAAAAGGGGGAGCAGACTGAGAAAGAAGAAAATTTTGTTTTTCTGAATTTCTGATTTGTCTACTTTTGCTAACTTTGTTATGACAATGTTAGTTTGCTTCTTGTTAGTTCTTTGATTTTACTGACTTTGAATGTCATTTATTTCTTGAATATGTTGTGAATGGTTAGTTTGATATTTTGCCAAAAAATGCCAAAGGGGGAGATCATAGACTGAGAAAGAAGAATATTATGTTTTTCTGAATTTTTGATTTGTCTGCTTTTGCTAACTCTGTTATGACAATTTTAGTTTGCTACTTGTTAATTCTCTGATTTTGCTGACTTTGAATGTCATTTATTTCTTGAATATGTTGTGAATGGTCAGTTTGATATTTTGCCAAAAAATGCCAAAGGGGAAGATTGTTAGTTATTGTGTTGGCATTCATGGCAACAATATTCATGGTGAGTTCAAATTCAGATTTGCAACGTCAGTTGGCTGTTATGTGTTGCTAGATTGTAGCAACGATTTTTCATCAGAAGATTTAACAGATTTGAATTTCAAATTCAAGAAGATTTATTTTGATTACCTTGATCAAAATCAGAAGTATTTTTCAGCTAAGATTCAGAAAGATATTTTCGGATATTGCGGAAGATTTTGTACAGCTGGCCATGCATTTAAATGAAAGAGTCCTAATTTAAGTTGAATTTAATCTCAACTTAATAGGATTCAGTTTTATCTATCTAAATATCAGAGGATTTAGATTGGCTGAGGAATGATTTGATGAGAAGATTTGGATTTGTTTAAGAGATATTTATGGAAGGATCTCAGAAGATTAGATTAGTTCAAAACGGATAAGGAGATTTTTTTTTTGAACTCAGAATCAGATCTCAAGTTCAGTTAATGTTGTAATAAATGCTACAACATTCAAAACTTATCCTTATCCAAGATTTGATTCAGATCTTCATCCTGGTTTATATTAACCTCTCAACATATGCGAATTAATTAACTCCGCAGGTGTTCAAGTTTATTACTTTTGAGTTGCTCAAGTTTACAGTTCTTCGGGAGAAGAACTTGGAGTCTTCGGGAGAAGACAGTCTGCAGATTGAAGGGAGTCCAACTATGCAGACATTGAAGTCGAGTGGTGCTTGCTGAACAATTCCAAGAAGTTGAGTGTACACTACGGTGATAGAAATTAAGAGGGTGTCTTCATTTTGTGTAAGTCCTATTAGTGATTGTAATCTTGATAACGTAATGGATTGTTCTATGTTTGGGTGTGGCCTCGAGTAGTAGGTTTTTACCGAATCTCGTAAAAATGTCCTGTGCCCTTATCTTATTATGCTTTAGATAATTCAATTAATCTAATAATCAATTAAAATTGGATTAATTGTCAAAACCGGATCTATCAATTAGTTCCTACAAAATCCAAGCCATTGATTTTAAGTATCCTAAATATAATTGGAATATAATTTAATCTTATCTAATCTTAATCCTTTTTGGTTTAGGATTGTTTTTAATTCACTACTTAATCCTAACTATTAAATTAGATTAGTTTAATTCTAACCTTTAGATCTCGATTCTTAGTTTTTGTTGAACTAATAATTAATTATCCTTTTAATTATTGAATCCTAACTAGATTAGAACTAATATTAAATCCTATTGAATCTCAACCATTAAATTAAATTAAGTGTTCCTACGAAATCCGAGTCACACATTATAACTTAAAGAGTTATGATTGTGTGAAGCACTTAGTTTCCTACTGTGCAACCCAACAATCACAAATATTCAAAGTCAAATATGATAGCTAAATTACTAAAATTTTAAATTAACCCTTATATTTTTGTTAATTATATATTAACCCTATTATTTTCATTTGGGTTATTACAATACGTACAGAACGGACCAATCGTTTGAAAGATGTTAAAGATATTTCTCATGAAATTTTTCACTATGGCTAATATTGTAGAGACCAAAATTCTAGAAAAGTCACAAAACCCAAAGTTAGGAAAACATTTTAGTAAGAAACCGTATTCCAAAGACACTAGGTTCAAGAAGAATGATAAAATTCATAAGAAGAAAAAGGGGCCTTGCTTTGTCTATAGGAAATTAGGACATGTGGCTGTTGAGTGATGGAAAAGGAAAATGCAAGATAATTGTTATAACAAACCACAGGCCAACCTTGCTGAAACAGATGTGATTGCTGCAGTTGTTTCTATGGTTAACCTTGTCATAATGTGAAGGAAGGGGTGGTGGACACTTGGGCTACTAGACATATCTGCACTGACAGGAGTTTGTTTACCACCTATAAGATGGTGGGCGATGGAGAGCATGTCTTCATGGGAGATGCTAGTATTGCCTGAGTTGCTGGAAAAGGAAAGGTCTTCCTCAAGCTGACTTCGAAAAAGACCATTGCCTTATCTGAAGCACTCCATGTTTCTGATATGCGTAGGAACCTTGTTTCTAGCTCCCTGGTTAATAAACCAGGAGTAAAATTTGTCTGCGAGAGTGACAAACAAGTTCTAAGTAAGAATGGAGAATTTGTGCGAAAAGGTTTTTGTAGCGGGGGCTTTCTATACTTGATGCTTCTTCTGAAAACATGAATAAAGCTAATACTTCTTCTATTTGTACTGCTGAATCTATTGATATGTGGCATGCTAGACTTGGTCATGTAAATATTGTTTCCATAAAATGTATGAAACAATTATGTTTAATTCCAAACTTAATTCATTCTGAATTCTCTAAGTGTAAAGTATGGTGGAAGCCAAGTATGCTAAGAAACCTTTTAAATCAACAGATTGAAGGTCAGAACTTTTAGAACTTATTCATAGTGACCTAGGAGATTTCAAAACTCTATGAGTAGAGGAAGTAAAAGATTTTTCATAACATTTGTAGATGAATTCTCTAGATATACTAGAGTATACCTTTTTAGAAGTAAAGATGAAGCTTTTAAATTTTCAAAAAATACAATCTGGGAGTTGAAAATCAATTTGACAAAATAATTAAAAGAGTTAGGTTAGATAGAGGTGGAGAATATGACTCTAATCCTCTTAAAGAGTTTTGTGAACATAACAGAATAATTCACGAAGTAATTGTACCCTATTCACCTGAACAAAGTGGTATAGCAGAAAGAAAGAATCGAACATTAAAAGAAATGTTAAATGCAATGTTAATAAGTTCTGGGTTGCCCTCCATCATGTGGGGGAGGCCATTCTATTTGATTGTTATATTCTTAACAGAGTTCCACATAAGAAAATTGACAAAACATCGTATGAACTTTGGAAAGGTTTTACACAAACCTGAAATACTTAAAAATGTGGGGTGTCTAGCTATGGTCGGACTACCGAAAATTAAGAAGAGAAAAATCAAACCAAAAACTTCTGATTGTGTATTTATAGGATGTACTGAAAATAGTGCTGCATATAGGTTTCTGGTTTTAAAATCTCTAAATAATGTATTAGATGCAAATAAAATAATAGAATCTAGGGATAGCTCTTTGAACTTACAATTCCTATGAAGAAAACAATTGAAGAAGATTTACAACAAACTGTATCTAAAACATTAAGCCAAAATTTAAATAACGAAAATATTTTAGAATAGGAACCTAGGAGTAGTAAAAGAGCAAGAATGGAAACCAACATTGGTCTAGATTTCGTGATAGCCTTTCTAACAGAGGAAGAACTAAAATCATATAAGGATATCGTCACCTTTGTTGATTTGGAAAGATGCAATTAATAGTAAATTAGATTCAATTCTGTCAAACCAAACTTGGGAACTTGTGTTTCCTAGAGGTTGTAAAACTATAGGGTGTAAGTGGGAATTCAAAAAGAAACTAAAACTAGATGGATCCATAGATAAATTTAAGGCTAGGTTAGTTGTAATGACCTAAAAATTTTAATAAATGAATTTTTGGCCAAAAATGTGATTTGAAAATTTTCTTTTCTTTCTTTTCTTTAGGGGTGTTTTAATATTTTTCTGCCTTGTTGGGGACTATGAGTTAATTAGTGTAACTCAACCCTTTGTTGTACATATGTGTATTGTACAACTGCCATCCACCCTAACCTTACCCTTTTAATGAACTTGGAGGGTTGAGATTCATTCTCACAATCAAAGTATGAGCGCGTGGATAAGTAGCCTTTGGACATTATCACTAGGGTCCTAATATTGTTAATGTTGCATCATTGGAATGCTTATGATG
>JAUPMG010070348.1:0-13196 GCA_031762675.1 Pachysandra terminalis
TTGATCTCTTTCATCTACCTTTCTTTTAGTTATATCCCTAGTTTCAGCATGAATTTAGGGTTTTAGTTTCAGGATTTGTAGCTGAAGATAAAATGGATGATTGTTTTACTGTAGTTGCATTTCTTGATTTCTGTTGTTTTATTGCTTCTTCTATTACTTAATCTTCGATTTCTTCTCTCTTTGTTCAAGAACCAGTCGTGCCCTAATCTTGTTCGAGAGCTCAGGTCCATCTCTTGATCAAGGTCTTCTATCATCCATTCTGTAATTATGTTGTTCAGGATAGGCTTAAGCTCAGGGAAACTTTTCAATTTCTTCCGTTTTGATTCTCCGAACTCCAAATTGATTTGAGAAGCCAATGATACAGATCAATTGAAGTCGAACAATTGTTTGGATCTACGAGTTGTTCGTATTCAAGCTCTATTTAGTGTTAGTTTTACATTTGTTTGTGTTTTTACTTCCCTTGCAAATGGTCTCTAAATCATTGATTTCATTTGGATTGATTATGTTTTAGTAACACAATTTTGTTTTTCTTGTTCAAACAATCTCACATTATAGATGACTTTAGGACTTTGTTTTTTCTTTTAGATGTTTCAGACTTTTTAAGTATTCAGATGTATTCAAATGATAGTATAGATGTATTTTGAACTTTGGAATTTTGCTTTTGTGCTAGTTGAGACTTGAGAACAGTCAAGAACATATGGAATCTAGCAGATAAAGTAATCCATGCAATTAGATTGCCGACATCAAGTATCTCTCCTTGTTCAACCCATGCTTCAGGTGATTAATTTCTTTCTTTTTTCTAGTTTGAATGTTAGTTTTTTTTTTTTTTTTTGCGTTTTTCCTCTTCTGTTATTATAATCACCAGATTTCCAATCTCCCTTGTTTGATTGGTCTCTAGATCGACGCTGATATGTTAATTCAAGTAAGTCCCCAATCTCACTCTGGATGATGATTCGTCTGCTTTTTATTTTTCTCTCATTTGTCATTTTCTAGAGTTTCCTGTTAGTCCTAAGTTGTACTGTTTATTGTCTTATTCTTGATCTCTTTTTTGCTTACATTGATTAGCATGCTAGGGTTTTCAGATTGCTTTTGGGTTCTTTTATTTGGTTTTGATTAGTTAATGAAGCATAATTAATAGGATTTCCTTTTCATTGGTTCTTTTATTTGGTTTTTTCTTTTCTAATTTCTCTTTATGCATCACGTTTGAATGTGTCTCATTTTATTCCTTTGAATGGTGAAAATCTTTGTGAAAGTTCCACAAAGTGTATGCAAATTATATTGTCAACATATGTGTGTGTATATATATAGATTATGCTTATTTTTGGTATATTTAATCTCTAAAGTGTGACCCATCAGATGTGGCATCTTGGCCCTTCACCTCAATGTGCCACATGTTCAAGGTTGATGCTTATACATGCTTTTGAGTAATTGGATGCGGCATATTCTTCATTCACAACATTCTATAGTTTACTGTAATTTACATCATGCATCCAAGGTTTTAATCTATGCTAGTGTTGGTCATAATTCAAGTTACTGTTTGCTGTTACTGAGAAAGCAAAAACAATTATCTGATGTCAGTGGCATGAAGAATTCGATTGGCAAAGCTGTCTGCAGGATTTGTCAAGAGAGCTACAGCACAAACGTCACAGGTGTGTTTACAGTGCTCTTTAACTTGAAATTATTAACTTTTTCTTTAATGCAATTAATGATTTGTGTTGAAGCTATGTGGCTCGAAGAAGTTTTCAATGCACGACTACAATGAATTCAAATAAATATTACTGATGCGTTATGTATTTATATATTTGCTATTTTGCTTATTCGAATAGCTTTATAATAGTTCCTTTCTTAAGGAACTGGTGGCAAGTAAGCCTCTTGAGGCAGAAATTAATGACATGGACTGGGAAAGCACCTTCCACTTGCGGCATCTCCCCGAGTCCAATTTGCCAGACATCCCTGATCTTGAAGACGATTACAGGTAAAAATCTACACTTCTTTGTCCCTCTATGACCTTAATTTCATATACATAGCCTCTCTCTCTCTCTCTCTCTCTCTCTCTCTCTGCATATATATATATATATACACACACACACATGGGGTGTGAAGGTTACTAATGCTTTTTCTGTATTTTTTTCTTTTCTTGTTAAGGTGATCACTAATGGTAAATACAAGAACGTGATGCATCGGGTGATTGCTCAAACAGATGGAACCGGGATGTCCATAGCATCATTCTACTACCCCGGTAGCGACGCCGTGATCTATCCCACACCCACATTGGTGGAGAAAGATGCAGAGGAGAGAAATAAAGTTTATCCAAAATTTGTGTTTGAGGACTACATGAAGCTTTATGCTGTCCTCAAGTTCCAGGCTAAGGAGCCCAGGTTTCAGGCCATGAAAGCTAATGCTAATTTCGGTCCCATTGCAACTACTTAAGGACTTTGTTTAAGACAACAGAAATCCTTTACAGTGTACATGTGGTGGGGTTTTTTTTTTTTCCTTGGTAAATCATACAGTGTGGTTATTAGCAAAGCTGATGTTGATCTAGTAGTTGCAGTTTGCTTCATATGTTGACAGATTTTGAGAATTTGTATCCTTGAACTTGTTGCTCTGAATTTACGTGTAGTATTTTATAATATAAACTTTTATACTTGACAATTTTGTATCCAATTTTAAAAAAAATAATATTATAATCTTTACCGCCGGTATACTGCATTGTCATTAAACCGCCAGCAAGACTGCCGGTAAAGGACATTTTTTTGTAATGCTTCTTCCTATTAAATTTTGTTGGTTCTGATTCATGAAATGCTAAGGAACAATAGTATTTGATACTGCAAAAAATTCGATTGCTGTAACAATAGCAGAAGTCTTCAAACGAAGAAAGCAGCGGTTCGGGTGAGGCATGGACAAGATCGCTTTCTTTAAGGTAATTTACGCCTTTGCAAAAATTTGTGCAGTCGCAATCAATTTCTATGTAAAACTTCTAGGATACAACAACCTAGATCACCACTATACGCTTAATCAATCTGCACAGATTTGATCAAGTTCGAACCTACCACTAAAGCTTGTTCAGAAAATAAAAAATGAATAGAAGAGACAATGAAGCTGTCGACTGACCATGTATGTGTGCGCATGCGGGCACACTACTCATGCACACGTTAAGGTTTTTCTGAGCTGTCGTCCGAAGTCCTCTTGGATTGGCCTTAGCTCGTCACTTGACCTCACGGCCCGAGCTCTCCTTATTCCCCTTCACAAGCTCATAAGACTCATGGAATGAGAAAGTATTTATATCACTCTCCCAAACTCACAAGTTTCCAATACGAGAAAGAGAAACACACACAAACAGCTAAAGAGACCACATATCAAGTTTTGTATCAAATTAGACTATAATTGGCCCGACCTTCGGATTTAAAGGTGTAAGCCCGAGTCCGATTCAATTTGGCTTTACAAATTCAAATGGTTTACTTTTTAAAGTTAAAAAACTATAAACTACAAGGATATTTTATAAATACCTATAAAAAAAAAATTAAAAGTTTTGAGATTTATAGTATATTAATCTATAAAATAGTATGATTATGTAATGAAAATTAAGATATTTGTATTGATAATATAATATTTATATGTATGCAATATAAAAAAAATAGTAATTAAATGTAATGTATAAATTGAGCCTGACTAATCTAACATAAACCGAATCTGACCAAAAAAGCCAATAGGCCTTAAATTCTAGCCCGATCTGACTCTATGAGTTACTTACCCTTGCCCAAGCCTGTCCAATCATAGGGTCGGACTGGTCATCCGGCCCATTGCCACCCCTAAAAAATCATATCCATTGCTCTGTGAGAAGTTTCCCGTAAGTAACCACTCAGTATTACTCCTGCTTCAAAATTCCACATAAAGAAATGGTCATTGATCCACAAAAGCTCAGTTTGGGTCGACCAATCCAAACTCAACTTCGGATACAAATTGAGCCCAGTCCGAACCTAAACCCAAACTAACTCATGAGTTTGGACTCATGTTCGGGTTAGTTTGGCGGGCTGGGCTATACTTACAGCCTACTTCTAATCTCTGCATTGTTATTCCTATTCCAAATGTTTTGAGAAGAAAAGAAGGAGAAAAAAAAAACATTTTCCTCCATAGGGTTAGGAGTATTTGATTGGTATAAATAAAATTGTATTTAATAGCACAATCCATTGTCGTCTAGTCCGGTTAGGATACCTGGCTTTCACCCAGGCGACCCGGGTTCAAATCCCGGCAATGGAATTTTTTATTTTATTTTTTAATTTATTTACTGCGATCATGACTCCAAGCAAAAAATCTGAGTCGATATATAGTTGAGCAACCAGTGATCATTGTCGACTAGTCCGGTTAGGATACCTGGCTTTCACCCAGGCGACTCGGGTTCAAATCCCGGCAATGGAATTTTTTATTTTATTTTTTAATTTATTTACTTCGATCATGATTCATGACTCCAAGCAAAAAATCTGAGCCGACATGTAGTTGAGCAACCAGTGATTCATCACGGTTAGGGTTTTTTCTTCCATTGCACACGAGAATCATAACCCCAAGAAACAGCAGAAATCAAGGAACCATCGAGATCGATCTAGGTTGGGGTTTTTTATTCCATTGCGTACCGGATTCCCAACCCCAAGTAACAGCAGAAATCGGAGCCAATTAAAGTTGAGGAGCCACTGAGATAGATCTAGGTTAGGGTTTTTTCTTCCATTGTATTCCAACCCCACGATCCCAACTCTTTCCGAATATCATGAATGAGAATCATAACCCCAAGGAGCAGCAGAAAATCGGTGTTGGTCCCTCGACAGCATTGGCGTACCTCGACCCTCGCTATTGGTTTCTCTCTCTCTCTCTCTCTCTCTCTCTCTCTCTCTCTCTCTCTCTCTAACCTTCTTCATTTGATCTTTAATTTAGTTCTTTCTTGTTTATTTTGTTTTAGGAATGAAAGATTCTCATCTGAAGAGCACTACGAGTGGTTAAAGGATTCCTCTCACTTCCGGCATCTTATTGAAGACCATGTCAAACCTAATTGCTCTGTACGTATTATTTCCATTTCCTAATTGTCGTATGCTGGAACAGAACAAGATTTGTTAAATTCACTCAATTGCTTTATTGTTGGCTTGGTGATTTTTCCGATTCAACAACGACAATGAACTTTTAATTGCAATCTTAAATTGGAGATGTTTAAGATATCTTGGTAGCCAGCTGCTTCTATTGCTCGGTATGTTCAGTCTTTGGTACAACCCTTTCTGGCATATGCTGCATTTTGCCACTTCATACTTCGAGCATAGACTACCTTGTCCATACCAACTATGTTTCCATGCAATGCAACGATTAACACCAAAGAAGGATATGATGATGCTGTAGGACAACTCACAAAGCTCAAACAAGTACAGTAAAAATTTATCAAGAACAATTTGAAGGTCTTATGGGGAGAATCAAAGGATTGTTGGAATTTTTTTTTTTTGTAAGCTGTTTTACCAGTGGCTTACAAGCCAAAATCCAAAATGGGGTCATGATGTTTGCCCCTACCACTTTAGCACAAGCAACTGGAATCGCATTATTACAAGAAGAAAACAATAACTGAAGCAGTTCCTATGTCCAGGGGGATTCCTCTCTTATTCAATGATAAAATACCAAGAAAAACAACAAACAATTGATGATTTTCTCTTCTTACGAGCTTTACTTAAATAACTAATAGACCTCCTAACTACATGCCATTAAGATAGCTATAGAATTATAACGTCCTAATATTAAGTCATACAAATTGTAATTGTCGTGAGTCCTCTCTTCTTTGGTTGCAAGTGTCCCCAACACATTCTCCAGATCACATGAATTGAGTTGTTCAGATATTGTAGTATCTTATCAGATTCTTAAATTGCAGATGAATCGAATCATCCTTTCCTTCTTTGTGACCATTACTTTGCAAAGAAGCTTTCTTTGGTGTTGATCGTTGCATTGTATGGAAACATAGTTGGTATCATAGTGTTTAAACTCGGTGCTGGATTGGGGATCGTCCCAATCCGATATTGAGTTGGATCGGCTGATCCAAAGCATGGCTCGGAATTTAAAACTAGAAAATCAGGAAAAAAATCGAAAAAACCCTAGAAGTTTCTTTGTCTCTCAGTTTCTTGATCGCACAGAAATAGAATTTTCTTGATCACCCTTTCGATCTCTTAATTTTTTGATCGCACGGAAACAAAAAAAGTTTCTTGATCTCTCTCTCAGTTTCTTGATCGCACAGAAACAGAAGAAGTTTCTTGATCTCTTTCGATCTCTCAGTTTCTTGATCTTGATCGCACTGATAGGTCTCTCTTTCTCTGGAAACTTCTATAAACTCATCCCAAGTCTCTCTCTCTCTCTCTCTCTCTCTCTCTCTCTCTCTCTTTGGTAAGAACGAGTTCTCTCTCTCTCTGGAAACTTCTTCTGTAAATCGAGCCGTGTGGGCTCCTTTTTTTTTTTTTAAGAAATAGACCGGACGATCCAGTTTGGATCGTTTAGTCCGTCACGGACTCGGTCTGAGTCAATCTTGTTTCAATTTTTTTGGGGATCGCGGTTCGTCCTTGGCCGATCCCGATCGAGATCGGCCGACCCTTTACACTATGTTTGGTATGGGCAAGGATAGTTGTTAGCATCCAATTTTGCGCACCTCAACTCTTCATGAGAAGATTCAAACGTTGATTTAGATCCATATTCCTTTACTTCCACGACCCGGATTTCTTATGTGACCAAAAGACCCTTACCTTTCTACCAATCTTTCAAAATGACCAAGATCCACAGTTTATTTAACCCATCTCTAATACTTGGGCTCTAAAAGAAGATTTATCATGATTTTGGCTCTTTTGTCAAACATATAAATAATGGGCTTTCCATTTACATGGCCACCCATATTTTAATTATCCTACTTCAAATTATAGGCCAATGAGAATCCTTTAAGATAAGCCAATCTACATGATCCATATAGTAGGTCCAAAAAGGATAAAAAAGACAAACCCAATCCACCTCATCACACACATCCCAAGCCTGACGCACTTTTAGCATTCTCCTTATAACTCAAGAAAGAGGTGGTCTACATGCTTTAATTAGATGTGTGGCATTGGACTTTACTCCTTGACCCATCAATTCTCACAAACTCCAAAGACTTAACATTTTTGGTATTCTTTGTATGAACTAAGAAAGAGGTGCTCTACATTCCATATTGAATGTAACATTGATCTTTGGTCTTTGACCCATCATTTTGCACATCCATCCCAAGTTTTTCATTATTTTGGCATCACCTTTTGAGGTTCAAAGACAAATGCATCTACCATCCATATTATGAGGAGTTTTGGTCAATCGCTCGCCCAAGTCTATTTACCTCTTAT
The DNA here is from genome assembly GCA_031762675.1 of Pachysandra terminalis. Taxonomy (NCBI): domain Eukaryota; kingdom Viridiplantae; phylum Streptophyta; class Magnoliopsida; order Buxales; family Buxaceae; genus Pachysandra; species Pachysandra terminalis. Next base: position 7,374 of record JAUPMG010070348.1, read on the forward strand.
GCCCTCCATCCATATCAATTCTCTACACCTTACTCTTGACCAGTGACCTTTCTCATCCTTAGGAAATCCTTCTTCTTACTTTCTTGCATTAGGTTTCAATAGTTCTTTCTCATCGATAGGAAATCCTTTAGAGAAAACTCCAGAAGAATGAGTTGGAGCTCCCTTTTTTCTTACTTTATTGCATTAAGTTTCAATAGTTCTTTCTCATCTTTGGGAAATCCTTTAGAGAAAACCCTAAAAGGAATGAGTTGGGGCTCTTGATGGCTTCAAGTTGTATCCAAGTGAGAGATGAGAGGGAGTATTTATAGGCCAAGGGTGGAGGTCTTGGGTTATTTTTGAAAATGTTAGTTTGGTATTTTAGTTAGGATAAACCTTTATATTAACTTTATATTTTATGGGTCCTGGCTTTAAAATGTGTGAAAATAAAGGGTGAAAAGGTTATTGATCAAGAGTTAGGTGTAGAGAATTGATATGGGTGGATGAAATAAGAGGTAAATAGAATTGGATCAAGGGCCATTGGCCAAAACTCCTTTTAGTATGGATGGTAGATGCGTTTGTCTTTGATCCTCAAAAGGTGATATCAAAATGGTGAAAAACTTGGGATGATTGTGTAAATTGATGGGTCACGGACCAAAGATCAATATTACACTCCCAATATGAAATGTAGAGCACATCTTTCGTTGTCCATACAAAGAGTACCAAAAATGTGAAAGGCTTTGGAGCTTGTTAGAATTGATGAGTCATGTAGTAAAGACCAATGTCACACATCTAATTATAGCATGTAGACCACCTCTTTCTGAGTTATAAGGAGAATGCCAAGTGTGAAAGGCTTGGGATGTGTGTGATGACGTTAGTCTTTTTTATTCTTTTTGGGCCTATATATGGACCATGTGGATTGGGTTTAATGGATTCTCATTGGCCCATCATTTGAAGTAGGCTAATTAAAATTTGTATGTTTACCAAATGTGCTCAGATCATGATAAATCTTCTTTTAAAGCCCAAGTATTAAAGATGGGTTAAACAAATGGTGGATCTTGGGCATTTTGAAAGATTGGTAGAAAGATAAGGGTCTTTTGGTCACATAAAAAAGTCGGGTCATAGAAGTAAAGAAATATGGATCTAGATTAAAGTTTGAATCTCCTCATTAAGAGTTTGGGTGCGCAAAATTGGGTGCTAAGAGTAATTTTTATGCACTTATCATTTAGTCTCATATATTCTGGGATATCTACCATTCGACCAACCATGAAGTTGTAAATCTTGGAGATATACAAATACCCAGTAAATTTTTAGTTATATAGTGAATAAGAATAGGGATTGTCTTTTTTTAATTCTTTCTTGAGCTATAAGGAGAATGCCAAAAGTGTAAAAGGCTTGGGATGTGTGTGATGAGGTGGATTGGGTTTGTTTTTTTTTATTCTTTTTGGGGCTACCATATGGACCATATGGATTGGTTTATCTTAATGGATTCTTATTGTCCCATAATGTGAAGTAGGCTAATTAAAATATGGGTGCCCATTTAAGTGGAAAGCCCATTATTTGTATGTTTGCCAAATGAGCCCAAATCATGATAAATCTTCTTTAAAGCCCAAGTATTAAAGATGGGTTAAACAAATAGTGGATCTTGGTCATTTTGAAAGATTGATAGAAAGGTAAGGGTCACATAAGAAAGCTGGGTCATGGATGTAAAAGAATATGGCTTTAGATCAAAGTTTGAATCTTCTCATTAACAGTTGGAGTGCGCAAAATTGGGTGCTAACAGTAGTTTCTATGCACGTATCATTTAGTCTCATATATTTGGATATCTTCCATTTGACCAATCATGAAGCTGTAAAATTTCAGTCCTATTGTGCATAAGAATAGGAATTTTTCTCTTTAATCATCAACAAAATTGTGTATTTTGAATATTCAGAACCACCTGGTAGTTGTGTATTATGATTCTCAGTCACATCTTGAAGAAGCAAAGAGGTTCACTGGTAATCGCACACCCCCCCAGTAAACTATTTTCTTAAAGTATGTTAATTAATTGCAGTGTGTGGGGAAATTTTCTTGTGAGAAAGTGAACCTTTATCTTTTATTTTTTGTTACTTTTTTTGGATAAACTACATTCACACCCCCTTGGGTTTGGCATAATGGCAACAAGTAACCCTCAAACCTTGGCCATCTCAAACACCTCCCTTATAGTTTGAAAGTATGTTACAACTTACAACAACCCCCCTTCCTTTAGTAACGGTCATTGAAGTAACAGACTATTTTTTATTTTATTTTTTATATAAGAGCATATTTTAAGGATGAAAATACCCTTATGTACCTTGTTTCATGATCTTAAGAACAAAATAGGTGCTTATATGGAAGAAGAAAGAAGCTTCTTAACAATGAAAATTGTAAAAATCCAATCTATATCTTATAATTATAGGATAAATTAGTAATTTACTTTTCTATCCTTTTAGCATACTTAAACGTAAAGATTGATTAGAGGGGTATTATGGTCAAATGATCAATTTCTCTTACAGATCGCTAGACACCCTCTAGTTTGGTCCAATAAAGGTATTGGCTGTAATGGCCAAGGTTTGAGCGGTACTTGTTGCCATTATACCAAGCCTAAGGGGTTGTCAATGTAATTTACCCTTTTTTGGGTCGGTAAGCTGCTTGCTAGTAGATTTTACAGGCTAAGCTGGTTAGACAGGCTTATTTTCATTCTTGTCCTTTTGGTTATGAGGGTTTTGTAAATCTTTTGTATATGTTCGCCATTGAAAAAAGAGAGAAGAAAAAAGAAAAGTAGATACGCGGATCTTTTCTTTCTATGAAATATTTCTTGCTCTTTAAGTCCATTAAAACATTTTATATGATGTTGTTACATGGAAGTTGAGACAAACTTTTGGAATACAGGTCTTGGAACTTGGTTGTGGAAACTCCCAGTTGTCTGATGAATTGTACAAAGATGGGATTACTGAAATAACTTGCATTGATCTATCATCAGTTGCTGTGGAGAAGATGCAGAAACGTTTGCATGCCAAGGGATATAAAGGTATTTAAGTAGGACTTATGCTACTAGTTTATAGCATATCTGCTTGCTACTTGTCCAAAGAGTTCTTTGCAGTGTCTGCATTCTGCTTTCGGAATAAACGATTCAGCATCTTTTAAGAAAAATGTTGTCAGTAATTTATGTTCCATTAGTTTTACAAATTGACAGTCGATAAATGTCAGACTTTGCTAGTCGAAGTTTCATACCAATTTTTGAATTTACAGCTATCATTGGAGAAACCAAAAAAATGAAATCTGTTTTTACTATGCCTCATGAGTAGGTAGATAATCAGCTCTATTGCTTAAATAACCTTGATTATTATGTGAATATTTCACTTTTTATCGTTCTAGTGTTTCTTAGACCTTTGAATTGAAGAAAATTGGTTGGCTAATCTTCTTCTTCTTCTTTTTTAACTGCCATGAACATTACTAGTTTGTTAATGATGTGAAGGGAATTCAGTTGCTGTCGATAATGACATTGTGGAAACTAAGTTCACGCCATGAATCATAGAATTCACCCCAAACTTTGTTATGTTCATATCATATTTCTTTGTCACTTGTATCATCAGATATTAAAGTGGTGGAGGCCGACATGTTAGACCTGCCCTTTGACAATGAATGCTTTGATGTGGTTATTGAGAAAGGAACCATGGTAAACATACAAGGCATAACATCGTTCCTCCTATTTTTATTGAAAGTATAATTGGCTATTCAAAACTAAAATGATCAGGTTTATCATTTGATATACCGCTTAAATATTTCTTTTTGATCAAGTGAAGCATGTAAAAATGTTTGAATTTGAAGGATGTATTGTTCGTGGACAGTGGTGACCCCTGGAATCCACGACCTGCCACAGTAACCAAGGCAATGGCAATGCTCGAAGGAGTTCATAGGGTTTTGAAACCTGATGGCATTTTCATCTCAATATCTTTTGGTCAGGTAATCAAATCAAAAACCTATATCTATTGTTTTTTCCCCTGTTTTACTTTTTCTTTGTTCTAATATTTTTTTCCTGCAGCCACACTTCAGGCGTCCTTTGTTTGAAGCTCAGGTGTTTACCTGGTCAATTGAGTGCAATACTTTTGGTGATGGATTCCACTATTTCGTCTATATCTTGAAGAAGGTTTGTCAGATAAAGCTATTAAATACATTTTAAGAAGATACTCAATTATGTAAGATCAAAGATTGTGGTCAACTTGATGACTTCTATAAATGCTGGCAAGCATAGTGTTAAGTATCGGCTGATAGTTAGTCTGATCGGCTGATACAACTTGGATAGGCTCGGGACGAGGCACGATCCCGAAAATTGCTAAAGTTCTCTGACTAGGTTTGAAACCGAGTCAGATCGTCCTATCCAAATGATCTGACTTGGTTTCGGACGATCCAAAAAATCGGGCCATTTTTGGATTGGCCGATCCCTGATCCGATACCCGAGTTTAAACACAATACTGGCGAGTAACTAAGTTATTTCCAAGGTGAATGTGGAGCTCATCAAATTGACCTTAAATCCTACGTCACCTCGTTGAATTATTGTTCATGGCTAAACTATTCCTTTTATTGCTAAAGAATCATACGGAATCTTGAAATGCATTTCAATTTTGTTATCCTTATCCAGGGAGGGAAATCAACAGACTCGAACATATTCAGTGAGAGAAAGAGAGTTGACAGACCATCTGTATCTGTTTGTTTGCTTCATGAAGAGTTGGAGAGTGAAGATTACATTTTCGGAATGAACGTAGACGACTTCGACAGGTGAAACCACCGCTTTCATTGCTTTTATTTGGATATGGTATATTTCTAAATATCACACAGGACCAGAACCTATGTTTAGACAATTAAGAAGAGGTCCACCGCTGGATTGAAATACCGATGATAGATGTCTGGTTGATCATAGTAGATCAAAGCAAGTCTAATAACGTAAAATTGAATCGAATTATGGTGTAATTTTCTTTGCAGCGCAGGCAGAAAGAGAGGACTGATGGATTCTAATATAGTTCTGCGGAATGGCTAAAATTCACAAAGAAGTTAGAAAAAAGAAAAAGAATAATTGGTTGAAGATATTTTTTATTATTTCTTTTTGGCATGTTAAAAAACTCAGATTTTTAATCTTAAAAATCTTCCACTTCAAAAATAATTAATTATAGAACTAATAAAGTGCTCCTACATCTAATCCATCTACTTTGACATGAAAACTAAAAAGGATAATCTGATAGGGTTTAGGATCTTGAACAAATTAGAATCCCATTAATCACATCTCAAAAATACAGTGTAAAATATTATTGAATTTTTATATTTTTTTAAGATGTTAATAATATAGCTTTTATATGGGTTTTTTCATGAACGCGGAATCCATATTTCAAGCATCTACTTAAAAAGTGCAAAATAAAAAATTCTAAGGCTGCGTTTGCCCTGGCTTGTGCTTTTGGATAAGCACGGGGAGCACTTATCCACAACTATAAACTGTTTACTTGATGAAAATAGTGTTTGGTAAATACGTTTATTCAAGTGCCTATGAAAGTTTAGGGGTAAAATACGTATTATTAAAATATTATTAAAGTTTTAAAATAATATTTATTTAATTGCTTATGAAAGTTTAGGGGTAAAATGGGTATTGTGAAAATATTACTAAAGTTTAGAAATAGCTTCCCGCATAAGTGATAAGAGAAGCTGTTCTGAATGGCTTCTCCTTATGGGTAGCCTTCCTCTATTGCTTATGGGTAAGCATTTACCCATTAGGTGTTACCAAACACACTTTTAATTTTAAAAAGTGCCTTAATAAACTATAAGCTGAAATAAGCACTT
>JAUPMG010070358.1:0-13196 GCA_031762675.1 Pachysandra terminalis
TTCTGTGTTGTCTTTCTGTACGTTCCTGACTGATCTTACCCATTTCTCCCTTTGTTCAACTTCAAGCAAAAGGAAACATTTCACTGGAACGGTCTTTCTTTGATTTAGGCTAGTGAAAGCAAGTATTTCGAACCTTCGATTGCTTAAACCCTAAAGTAAATTGCCATTTTTGATCATTTACCGGTTTGTGCATCACCAGTACACAAAACGTGTATACACGCTTTTAAAAAGCGCCACGTGGAAAGTGTTACAAAATCTGTGTATTTGATTCATTCAAAAGCCTCTGAAATATTTTCTCTTCAAATGAAGGAGAAGACTAGACTTTATTAGCTGGTTGTCCTTTAAGTTTGAGTGTTTCTTTAGTAGGAGCAAAGCAACATTATTGGACAATTGTTAATAGAATAATTCCACTATGGCGTCTTGATTGACCCAAATATTCCTTCAAAGTAGCTAACGTTCCAACTCAAGAGCTTTGAAACTCTTGGCCCACTCATTAAATTAGTCCGGCCTGAAAAACTGATCGTGACTTAAATTTTAGTTCGGTTCGACCTTACGGACTACTAACCCTTGCTCAAGCCTACTCAAACATGATCGGGCTGAGCAGATCACCAGTCCCATTGCCACCTCTACTCCAAACGATATGCTCTTTGGATTGAATGCTTATTTTCTCTTTTTGTTGTCTCGTCAATTTAGTAATGCTCTATGTATCTTCTCATAATATTTGTGCATATCTGCTTGTGTATATGTATAACACTTTAGGGCAGAGCTAGAGGTGCTCATCGGGCCTAAATGGGTCATGCTCAAATTATCAGCCCTATCTGAACTACTCCTATCATTTCTCAATATCAAAAGTCAAAGCAATTAAAATTGGTGCGACACTAAAAGATTTTTTTTATCATTTTTGATTTAATTTGGTACTGTTGATCCCTAAAATTGATTAACAAATAAGATTGATTACACAAATCCAAGATGATAGATGTCAATACTTGAGTGGTTAACCAATAAGGGTAAGGTGAGTTCGAATGCCTGTCTTGTAATGGCCTAAACCTTGATGGTCGTTCCAATACGAGATTTTTGTATTCACTAAAGACAATTCAAAAGGAACAAAGGAAAGGAGTCGAAGATCCCAAGGAGTGGTTTCAGGGAGAGCGCAAACACAGAGGAGTCTTGAAGTCAGTTGCTATCGGTTTTCTCTGTGAATCTTAGATTGCTTCAAAAGTCCATCCTTTATCCAATGCGAGTGAGGGCTTATAGTCAAAACTCTTGGAGAAGGCCAGAGTGACAAGTATCAGCCATCGAGGGTCGGACGCTGTGGGATGTTTCTACGTGTCCTTGCCCATACGTTGACTATCACCTGTTACTTCATACAAATGTGCAAACAACCTCTACTTGTGCTCAGTTCCTTTGATGTGACATTCACCTATGTGGGTTAGGTCAACTGCCGAGTAACCGTCATGAGCTTGACGGGACGTCTCTCTGAGCCACAATTCCTTTAGTCTCCCACTTTTTCCTTTTATCCAAGTGATTTAAGAGACATGGGATATTGTTCCCGAGTGAGGTTCCCTAGGGAATAATTCCCTGGGCTAAGTGATGGTGTTGAACCCCGAAATGGTAATTAAACGAGTTTACTTAACAGAAGCAAAATGCACAGGTGTCGGCACCTGGAAGGCTTACCAATATTGGGTTGAACCGGTTCGTTTACCTGTCTCACATCGGCCTAAACCACAGGATAGCCGTTATGGGGTGAGGTTTTTCTTACGGGTCTAAACGAGTGCCAAAGGAAAAAAGGGGACCGGGATCGAGGAAAGACCTCAGGAATGTCTCAGAGAGACTAAATTGCAAAGAGCTTCAATGGCTGCCTTAGGGAGAGATCTCCAAGTTTCTCTTCCTTCAATAACTTTTTCACCTGTCCAAAAGTTGCCTTTTCTCCTGAGGGGTAAAGGCTTTTATTGCTCCCAACCTCTGACCGAGCCCTCTAGCGGAGTGACAAGTGTCGTACATACCGGACGTTGCCAGGGACACTTGTCACCGCTGGTGAGGTCGGCAGCTCGGTCTGCAGTTTAGCCAATCCCAAATGCCATCTACGTGAATCTATGCCGTCCACTTGAGCCAATGGGATTAATTCTCTAGGCTTCCATTCTTAAAAGGGTTCCTCGATCCCCCCCTCTTTCTGCCTGGGCAAAAACATGCAATATTGAGAACCATAGGGAGGGAACCCCGAGGTCGAATCATGCGAAAGTGTTAACTCTGTCATAGGACGGTTACCTATGAAGAAAGATCAAGGACGTCGCCCCCGAGTTTGGGTTCTGTACAAACACCTGACCCGTAGGGGTGCGATCCCCCAAAAATGGTATGGAGCGTAGATCCCGAATGGGGATCACGCCAACATGCTAAAGTCTGCCATGGCGTGATTCCCTATGGCAGGTTTCATGAGAGTTTATCAAATACGTCTATTGGCTATTCCAATGTGTCGAGTCAACGAGGCTTGTTGCGATCTCTCGGGATTACGTCCCTATGATAGCTGGTAAGCTCAAGTTGGTTCTGGCCCGAGCATCGGCCTCTAGCCTGTCCTATGGAATAGGGTAGGGATCTTGCAACCCTTAGGCATTTCACCTTAGTAGGCTACCAAAGGAGGTCCTTCCTCTTGGTGAGAAGGACCGAACGTGGTCTATTTGATCTTGGGAAACTTGTTCCCCTTCAAATGACCATTCTCGGGCGGTTAACCCTACCTCGACTCTTGGAGGGAGTCTACTATATCCGGACCGTTTAAAGGGGGTCAGTCTGATCCGGTAAGGGGGTCACCCTTACCTCGGCATTTGAAAGGGGCTTACCTTGTATTCAGCAAAGCGGTTACCTTCGCCTCGGGATCCGGTAAAGGGGTTACCCTTACCTCGGTCTTTGAAAGGGGATTACCTTATATCCGGCAAAGGGGTTACCTTCGCCTCGGGATCCAGTAAGGGGGTTACCCTTACCTCGTCCTTTGAAATGGGCTTACCTTGTATCCAGCAAAGGGGTTACCTTTGCCTCGGGATCCGGTAAGGGGGTTACCCTTACCTCGGCGTTTGAAAGGGGCGTATCTTGTATCCGACAAAGGGGTTACCTTTGCCTCGGGATCTGGTAAGGGGGTTACCCTTACCTCAGCCTTTGAAAGGGGCTTACCTTATATCCGGTAAAGGGGTTACCTTTGCCTCGAGATCCAATAAGCGGGTTGCCCTTATCTCGGCCTTTGAAAGGGGCTTACCTTATATCCAGCAAAGGGGTTACCTTTCCCTCGGGATCGGGTAAGGGGGTTACCTTTGCCTCGGGATCGGGTAAGGGGGTTACCCTTACCTCGGCCTTTAAAGGGGGCTTACCTTATTTTTGGTAAAGGGGTTACCTTTGCCTCGGGATCCGGTAAGGGGGTTACCCTTACCTCGGCCTTTGAAAGGGGGCTTGCGTCTTTGAGGCAACTGGGCTTATACGGATCGTAGTCCCTGCCACATGGTGCACATGCATTAGCCCATTTTGAATTCACAAAAAACGGGGTCATCAATGGTAACATGACTGTGAGCATAGCGCTTCACAACATCGAGTTAAGTCGTTACTCGATGCTTTTACACCTAAGATGTATCAACCTCGAAACAGTTCCTTTCATTCAGGACTTGGGGTGTGAGACGAAGTCTACATTGTTAGAGTAAAGCTATCATTTCTCGGATAACCCTTTAGCATGTGAGGGCTTCCAATATGACGAATTGCCCATTTCGGGGTGGGTTAGGTCGCTGTAGTGTCTTAGAAAGTGGTCAAAACCACTTAGCGCCTATTGTGGAATCACAAGGTTATCACACAAGGTCAATATCAATGTGGGATCATGAAGTCGCCTTATGATCTCGGGATGGGATCATAAGGTCGCTATCGGATCTTGGGGTTGGATCGTAAAGTCCTTACCTGTCATCGGGGTAAAATCATAAATTCTTACCTTATCCCAGATTAGGATCTTATTGTTTTTATCCGGTGTTAGGATTAGATCATAAAGTCTATCCGAATTTGAAGTAGGATTACAATGTCTCTATCCGGTGTTGGGATTAGATCATCAAGTTTATCCGAACTTGGAGTAGGATCACAATGTCATATCTAGTGTTGGGATTAGATTATAAAGTCTTTACCCCTATGCTGAGTAAGGCAGATTGTCTCTAACCGGTCTCGGGATCGGATCATTAAGTCTTTACCCAGACTCGGTACATGATCGAATTACTTCTATCCTGTGTTGGGATTAGATCATTAAGTCTATCCGAACTCGGAGTAGGATCGCAATGTCCTTATCCGTCGTTAGTGATGCGACTTCGAGGTTGATTCCTTCAGGGAAATTCTCTCAAGGTTGTCATGCCCGTGCATGTCTTGCTAAAGACATGTTTCGAGGTTGATTCCTTCAGGGAAATTCCTTCAGGGGTATGAAGTGTAATATTGGAGGCAAGTACCAAGTGAACTTATCTTATTGGTTCAATTTGAATTTTCAAATCGAAGGGTCATAAGTATCCTAAGAAATAATTTATGGCTCTGCCCAGGAAGACACTCAATAGGGTAATTCCACAACATAATTACTTCAGTTATCCCAAGCTGAAGTTGTTATTAACTTTTACCAAAAGAAAAAAAAAAAAAAGAGTTGTTATTAACTTGTTATATAAACACAAAAATTTGTTAAATAAATGAGGCTTTGAATCCACAAACTATCTGTATAAAAATCAACTGCAATACGAAGTACTTTTCCTTATAAATTAAGGTCACCTACTTTTTCTTATAAATTAAGTTCCCTTCTCTCTCTCTCCCTCTCTCTCTCTATATACAACGGTTCAATGTATTTAAATCTTTTTGCTTTGAAGAAACTCCACAACCTCTTATCTACTTGAGAGAGAATGGGATTCTCCGATCAAACTTTCTTCCAAATCGCTCTCTTCGCTATTTTCCTCCTCAGTCCAGTTACAGTCATATCCCTTCTAAATGAACAAACCGCATATGGTAAACACTACCGCAAGGACGCTGGCCCAACCTTATCTCCGGCCATGGCTTGGTTCCTGATGGAGAGCCCCACCATCTGGCTCACCTTCCTCATCTTCCCTTCCGGTCGCCACCGCTTCACCCTCAAACCCCTTCTCCTAATCTCCTTCTACCTCCTCCACTACCTCCACCGCACGTTCATCTACCCACTCCGCCTCCACAAAACCGGCGTCCTGCGATCGAAGGCCCCCACCACCGACGTTCCTCTCTCGGTGGTGCTGTCGGCTTTTGGCTTCAACCTGCTCAACGCCTACTTACAAACGAGATGGGTTTCTCACTACGCGGATTACGCCGGCGAGAGCGATTGGTGGTTTTGGGGGCGATTTTTGGTCGGGTTGGCGGTTTTCTTGGGCGGTATGGCGGTTAACGTCGCGTCCGATCTTGTGTTGGTGTCGTTGAAAGGGGCGGACGGCGGGTATAAGATACCGACGGGAGGATGGTTCGAGCTGGTGAGTTGTCCGAACTATTTTGGAGAGATAGTGGAGTGGCTGGGTTGGACAGTGATGACGTGGTCTTGGGCTGGGTTAGGGTTTTTATTGCTTACTTGTTCTAATTTGATTTCTAGGGCACGTGGAACCCATAAATGGTATAAGGAGAAGTTCGGAGAGGATTATCCCAAATCAAGAAAAGCCGTTATACCGTTTGTGTACTGAAATGGATTTGAGAGAATCTTTTAGCACTTCGGAACCATTAATGGTATAAGTAAATGTTTGCACAGGATTATCCTGTTCTTGCTAGCTTTTGTTTGAAGGGAATTGTTGGCTTTAATGAAAATTATTTTCTCATTGATCGGAGGAATTTAGGCTTTGTTTTTTTCCTACCTTGCACATGGCCGGGGTCCTCTGTAAGGTAAATCCCTGCGGTTGCCATGTGGTGTAGAGACAGCCCGGGTTGGTAGGACCTACCAAGACCACACCTCAGGAGCAAAATGGTATTTTTGCAACCCGGGCTGTCTTTACACCACCACAAGATCTCATCCCCTTGCATATGGTTTTAATGGAGAGGCTCTTGGAGTCGAATGAAGATCTTCTCTGCTGAAATCCCGTGTGTCCAGGTGTGCGTTGTGAAACACATTGAAGAGTAAAATTATAATTTTATTTGCTTTTATGAGGCCTTCGATGTGTTTGACAGCATACATTTCGACACACGGGATTCAACACAAAAGATCGCGATCTCTTAGTCATCTTGTGTTCTTTGAGTTTCTTAAACCTTTTTTTTATTTATTATTAATTTTTTTTTTATACATCTTATATAGGCACTGCTAGCTTGGTAAATAGCAAGTAACACACCCACCCACCTATTTATGAAACAGAATCTTCTGTTATAAACATGTCTGGGGGGCCAACAAATTAACTAATGATCTGTCATTTTAAAAACTTTAATGAACTCTAAGGGCACACTACATTAACTAATTTGACAGATCACCAGTTACTGTGGTGGCTCCCTTAGAATGTGTTATGTTTCTGTGCACAAAACAGAAGTATAACGGAGATCTCATAACAGAAGATCCTGCTCCCCTATTTACCATTATAAATTTCATGGGGGTGTGCTTTTAAGTGAGATCTGTAAGTCTGACCTGAAGGCAACTCGAGCAAAAACCGCCCCCAAAACCACCAATCGCTCTCAATTTTGGCTACATAATTACTAATTTACACTTCTCTTTTCCAATTTTCATTTTTTTTAATTACCTTTCTAATGACACCCTCGGCTTTGTAATCCCAGCCATCCAAATTACATTTGACCACAGGATCCAAGTGTTGGATCACAGTGATTTTCTTACTCCCTGTTTTTTTGGGGGGTTTGTAATCGCCTACTTTCAAGCCAAAGGAAAGGGGGAGTTGATCTACCAATCACATCTTCCCATAATATGTTGGATATGACATCCCGAGGTTTAAAATCATCAATGAAGATCATATGGCGTTGCACATAAGTGCGTTGTATTTTATATTTTGGTGCTACATTTCTTACGATTCCAATCACATGACACCAAGTAAGCACAACAAAATTAACTACCAATCAATCCAAAACCCTTAAAAGGCATAACAAGCCTAAACTGGCTTCACCTTAAAAAAAAAAAAAAGAAGAAAAAAAAAATGCCTACACCGGCTTTTTAGAGGTGTATGAATGTGCAATGCTGTACGTGTCACCGCTAATAATAATAATAATAATAATAATCATAACAAAAGAAGAAAAATTGTATGAATGTTGCATAAACAACCAAAGAAGGGGTCAATCCAAACAACTCCATGGTTGACATCTTAGCATGATACTCCACATCCCTTGATGGCACTTTTTCACGTGAATATCATTTGATAGCTCACATGGATGTGTATATTATTGGACTTTTTTTGTTGTGCACGTGAACACCTATGGATAAGTCACGTGAATACATGTGTAGGACATTTAATGTGGAAAAAGAATGTCTACATTCTAGGATTCTTCTCAACAAAAATAAAAAATGAAAAACCAGCAACAACTTTCTATTTCTTTCTTAGATTCTTTCATTCTCTTTCACCAACAAGCCCTTTCAGTTAAAACTCTTTATTAAAAACTTATAGACAATCTTGCTTGAACACATTGAAGACCCTTAACATGTTGGCCTAAAGGGTTGCAAGGTTAGGTTATATCATAGTGTTTAAACTCGGTATCGGATCGGGGATCGTCTCGGTCCAATATCGAGTTGGATCGGCAATACCGAGTTGGATCGGCCGATCCAAACATAAGCTCGAGATAAAAAAAAAAAATCAAAAAAATATCGACGTCGACAACCGGAAGTTCTCCGGCGACTCATCGAAATCCGGATCGTTGTTCTTGTCTGCAACATGAACAATTTCACTCAGGAACAGAAATCCACCTCTGGGTTCATCACCTCTCTATCACACAGCTAGGATTTTCACCAAACCCTCAAATTATGAGTTTGAAATCAGAACGAAAGGAGCCCATCGGGTACGTCTCCATTTCCTCCCCTTCTCTTCGTCGTTTTTTTTTTTTGAAAAGGAAGTGGACCGATAGCAGAGGTTTTTATTTAGATTTGGATCGGACGATCAGACTGAACGAGCCAAACTAGATCGTCTGGTCTGACTCGCCGATTCCGTGACAGATCGGTCGGATCGGCCGATCTGTCACAGAATTGGTCCGAGTCATTGATTTTTTTTAGTTTCTTAGGATCGGTTTGGGATCGTGACTCGTCCCTGACCGATCCCGAGTTGGACCGGCCGATCCTTTACACTATGGGTTATATAAGAGAACGTTTCGCCTACTAAAATGGTGGAAGATTAGTTGGAGTGTGCGCGTATGCACGCAGCACATTCAGATAGTCTCCATTTCATTACTAAAAGACAAGACCATCTGAATGCGTGGTGTGCATATACGCATGCTCCTACTGATCTTCCACCATTTTGGGAGCAGACAAAATGCTCTCGTTATATAAGCCAATTGTCCTTCAAATGATCAATTGGATAATCTAACTATAATTGATATTGGTGAAGACGGGTTTGTAAAAGACAAAATATATTAGAATAAACTTTACATCTAATACAAATGAACCAATAAAACCAGCTTTCTAGAGAAATAGGTAAGGAGAGTCTGTTTCAAGACAGCCTAAACCGTCGCGCAGCCATTCTGCCGAGAGCGTTTCTTCTCAAACGTCACCTGTGAATAAGACAAAGAGAAGAAACAAGGGGGAAAGAGAATGTTGCAATAACTGAAAGGTTAGTTCAAATGCATATCTTAAAGCAAGAAAACCTCAAGGAATTCGAATAACTGACTATCCCCTTTCTCTCTCAGAGCCTTAACTCATTGTTGTCTTCTACCTCTTAAATTCTCAAATTTTTCAAGTTCAGATTCTTCAGATTAGATCCTTTTAATGGAGGAAATGTTCTACTATTTATAGGGAATTTGGCATCTCAAAAGAGGACAAATGTCACTCAGTCAAGTGTCCAGAGAGGAGCTTATAAACATCCCCATGCATAAAACATATCCCAAATGCCACATGTTTTTCAACACGCCTAAGTAATTTCCAGAGAGAGGGATAAGTCATACAAATCTTCAAAACTTGCTCTGTGAAAGGTTGCTTTAGATCTTGAGGAACATGTAGTGAATGACACGTATTACATACGATATAAATCTAAAAGCAAAGTCACCATTCTTTCCGCCATTCTAGATAAGACAAAACCCCCTTTAGATAAGTTATACATCAGATATTATAAGTAGCTGAGGTTTTATCGTGTGCTGTCTATTTTGAGAATTCGTCTCAATCAACTTTAAGAAGTTACTTCAATGTCATAAATACCCTTCTGAATTCGTATATTTCGAAGGAACTCCCTTTGGTGGCTATCTTCCTTCAAAGGACGTCAAAAATAAATGTATACTTACAAGGTGACCAATATATTATCGAATTACCCATGTAGAGAACTTGAAATTGAGTTTCTCATCAGGGAACTCGTTTTCATGATCAATAGTCCCTGTGAAGAAGAGTTTATTTTGAAATCCTTTAAGGTTCATAACTACAGTAGCCAATTCGAGTGCCTTCTACTTGAATGAAATCAGAAGTAAATATGTTTTTCCTGTGAATTCCTTCAAAGTGAAGTAAGAGGACATTTCTCAAAGTCCTTAGGAAACCTATCTTTAGGAAATACTTCTGGATATGGCGTAAACTCGACTTCTAAAGCCCTTTCCATTGATGATTTGCTTTTAGAAGTGAAATATATCCAATGTATAACTCGAAATCAATTCATAATAATGAATAAGAGTGACTTCGAGTCTTAGTTTGTAATTCAAATGCATAAAAGAGTGCATTCGAGGGGGTAAACCCAATTCTCTGTTCTTCGGGGAGGACAAAATCCTTAGTCTTTTTTAGGGTGATAGGTCATTTAACGAATTGACCATCTCAAGGTGGTTAACCTCGAATTCGTCATAGGAGGAAGAAATATACCGCCTTCGAATTCACTTTTAATAGGAAATAATATACCTCCTTCAAATTCACCATCTGGAGGTGGTTGGCCTTCGAATTCACCATATGGAGGTGGTTAGCCTTCGAGTCTGCTTTAGCAGGAGAAAATATACCTGCTTCGTGATCCTTCCAAGACAAAACATAACAAATGGTCCTTAAAAGTCTATGGATAGAATCCAAGAACAACTTTTGATTTAGAAGGCATAAAAAGTTCCTTCGAAGATCTTTCCTTTGAAGAAAGTGCCTTTGAAATGTAAAGGTAATGCAATAAAATTACTCGAAGTCTGTTCTAGAGAATGAATAGATGTGACTTCGAGGTTTTATTTGAGAGTTCACGTGTTTGAGAAGTTCATTAGGGGTAGCATGCCCCTGTATCTGTTCTTCGAAAGAAATAAGGTCCTTCGCATGAAAGAAGAAATCCTCATTCCTTCGAGAGCTCACAAGGCAGTATGCAGTCGGAACACAAGTCCTAATCCTTTTGAACATTTCAAAAAGGAAGTTAGCTCGTGTTTTCATATTTGGAACACGTGGCGTTCCCCCAAAGCTAGAGTGAACACATGGCATTTTCCCATAAGCTGGACTTCAAAAAGGTTGCTTCTCCAAGAAGCTTTCCTTTTTGGTGATAAGGACGATCGGATATCTTTGAGCCGGTTAAAATATCACATTTTTACTAAACGGTCTAATCACCGTACAACAGCTGTTGACAGCTGGCACGTCGGAGACGGTTGATTTGCAATTACAACTTTATTGAATGATTCAGTGTATGCGGCTATACCCAGAAAATGTGCATACGTGCTTTTAAGATTGCACCACGTGTCTAATGGGATTAATTAGCCCGCCTGATCACCAATAGCCCCTCGGTCTCAGGTTTCCTATGCTAGCGACGAAAGCATGAGATCGTACCTGACGCATGGCGAGCATTGAATGCACGTTCTTCGAGGGAGTGCGCTTTAAATGCAGCTATCATGCATTGCAAACGCAATGATTTCTCTCTTGGGATCATGCGAACCGTTAAAAGTGCCTTCTCAATTTCTGCAACAAAAATTGCCTTCTCTATATATTTGAAGTTTATTGAAGAAGAAAGGTTCCTGCTACCTGAGATTTCTGAGTTCTTGAGTTTTCCTGCAATTTCAAGCTTTCCAAGTTTTCTTTGTGCTTTCTTGCCTTCTTCTTCCTTTTCCTTTACTGAAATGGCATCCAAGAAGGGTACTACTAGTAGGAAAACGTCTACCAAGCTTGAAATTTCCATTGCGCCATTCTAGAAAGTGATCAGGGGTCAGGGGCAGCCTGAAGCTGTTCAGAGTGAGGAGGAATTACTCTATCCTTATGAGGAGACTACGTGGACCAATGTGGGGTTTCCACGTTTGAGTCAAGCGCCAGTGTTCCGAGCTGAGCGGAAGGACTACCCCTTGTCCGAGATTGGGTTTAGATCCCATTTCAATCTTCCTCCTAGCTGGCCAGAGTGGGTGGCCCGCATCATGGAGAATGCGGATTACCGGAAGTTGCTGGATGCTGCCGGAGTTCTAGAGGCCATCAGGGTCTATAAAATCGATTATCACAGGGATTATGAAGCCCTGAAGGAGTTTGTTGTCTGCTGGGATCCAGAGGACCACGTTTTTGTGACCGCCTTCGAGGAGGTCAGCATTACATTGGAAGCCGTAGCCATGCTGCTCTACCTTCCAGTCTTGGAAGATGAGAATTCGGGGGGGCGATCACCTTAACTGCAGGGGAGGAGATCGATTTGGAGATGTTGAAAGTATGCTCCATGGAAACCCTGAGGAAATCTCAGCTGAAGGGGAAGAGCTCCGGCTTGAGCTCGAAGTACTCATTCAAAGGTTGTATGAGGTACTTCTGGAACGAAGAGGAGACCCCCAAAGCAAACAATGTCACATTTAAGAGGTATAAGGGTGAAGGTCTGGACAATCCCGTTCACTTGGTGGGCTTCGTCGTGTTCTGGTTGGGGAGGTATGTTTTCGAGGGATACCCGGTGGACAAGGTTGTAGACTAGGTATTCCCTATGACCGTGAAGATCGCAAGGGGAGTTCAAGTT
This sequence comes from Pachysandra terminalis, assembly GCA_031762675.1. Taxonomy (NCBI): domain Eukaryota; kingdom Viridiplantae; phylum Streptophyta; class Magnoliopsida; order Buxales; family Buxaceae; genus Pachysandra; species Pachysandra terminalis. Next base: position 12,033 of record JAUPMG010070358.1, read on the forward strand.
CCCCTTGCCCCTTGTTTTTGGGATCACAGTATGAACACCTAGATCTGTTGTGTGAGGACATGGCCCGAAGCTGGGGAGAGAGCTAGGTGGAAACACTGCTGGACGCCAACTTCCTCCATCACTTCCTGTGGGAGAGATATCCCAGGTATGCTTCTCAGGATTTCTTAGCGGTGGAGGAGCACCTCCTCATCATGGGCCTGGATTCTGGTCCATGAGCCTTGATCTGGTCAGGGCACTCTCCCAAGCGCAACGTCCGGCTGCATCAAGTGATGGATGTTTCAGTTGAGTTCAAGTACCGTCCGTACTGCCGCGGAGGTATTAGACAATTGCAACCCTACAGGGTCATGGTGGCAGGAGACACTGTGAAGAGCAAAGCTGCATGGGTCCTTCTATCGTCGGAAAAGAGGGCCTTCCTTGTGATAGTTCATCCGAGGTACCTGATCAGCCTCGTGAGTGACTATGGGAGCAGCTACCCCATCTACAACCCTTACCGTGTACTTAGCCAATTTGGGATGGATCAAATTGCCCCTCCTCACGACGTGGAGTCCATGCCAACTACTATAGCAAACGCAAAGGTCGTAGGACAAAGGTTCCTACGAGGGTATGGTTACCTGGGGCTGGCAACTAGTTTTAAGGTCACTCCTGCTGCCCCAAAGAGATACGACATGGTCTCTCCTTGGTGGCTTGATTACTGGCACAAGGCCTTGACTCGTTTGGATGACTTTTGTGGCAGTGAAGCCGTGCCTTTGAAGATCGATCTCGGTGGAGCGAAAGAGCAGAGGTTAAAGATGAATGAGAAGAATCTTCCCATTCAGATCGGTGATGGCCACCCCATAGTCCATGAGACTCCAGGTCATCTAATGATCATGGATGTTATCAAAGCGGGAGGGGGTTGCAGTTCCTGAAGCTGCTGAAGCTTCTGACAAAGCCCCTACTGATCAGCCTGAAGCACCCGCTGAGGTGGCAGCAGAGGAGGAGAAAGAGGAGGATGACCATATTCCCCTTGGGGACCTCCTTCATGGGAAGCGCAGGAGTGCTAGAGTGCCCAGACTCCCTCGTATGCCAAGGGTGATTGATGTGGAGTTTGTGATCAATGATAAACCACTCGCAATAGAACGAATCCTTATAGGATAGGGCTATTTTGAGGGTGTCGAACCTCAAGGA
>JAUPMG010070379.1:0-27123 GCA_031762675.1 Pachysandra terminalis
AGCACTCACGGTTTATTAAATTATGCCCACAGTCAATTAAGACTGTTTACCCATCTTGGGTTTCCAATGGTGACAACAAATGAGCCCTGAGGTAGATATTTTGCTCCCACTATTCTGGTACAATTGTTTACCGACTACACTCAACTTCATCCTCAATTAAGGTGGAAAAGTAAAGCACGTGTGGGTCTTCCACTCTTGCTCCTTTTTACCGAATTTGGTATCCCATGGATAGGAAATGGGACATGAGATGCACCATCAATGTGCTACACCTCCCAATTTTGGAACTTACATTTGCCTACCAATGGTGGGACAACTTTTTTATTACGAAACCGTCGAAAATATATATTCAACAAACTAATCTTGCAAATGAAAGGTTGATCCCTCGTCTATATCCCTACTAGTGAGCAAATTGCTGCTCCCAACCCCTTTGAACTTATTAAGTCCAAATTGCGGACCGAGTTTCCTCAAATTACTGAGAATGAGCTTATGAATGTATGGAGATTTTTAAAGACAAATTTATGTCTTCTTTTCTTTTCTTTTTTTAATTATTATTATTATTTTGGAAAGCTTTTGTAGAAAAGATTGAAGCTACTAAATGATGAATGAAATCTAGTGCTCTCCATCATCATGCAATTTCTCTCATTTTTGTTAGGTATTCAATTCTATAGTAAGGTTATTATAAAGAGGCTTCTTCATATAACCTAGATTCTTGTTTTCAAAACATTGCATTTACAAACTGTTACACAGTAAAAGATTTACTAGTTCTTGACACAGTTCCCAGTATAATGTTCTTTCTTCTAAGTTGAAAAACATATAGTCGAGATTAAGAAACTATGCATGAGTTCAAGATTTTTAAACATGGCCTTCTGTTGTAAAGGGTTGGGGTGCAAAAAAAACAAATGAGTGTTACTAAAGAGATTAAATTCATTAAAAATCAACTCGATCTGCTGACTTCAGCTATTTGATATCATCATGACATTTTGGACGGTGGATGAAAACTTCTGCAAGGCTTGTGAATGTTCATAAAGAGTTACAAATTAGATAGTTAAAAGTCACATGGTCTTATTGATATTCAGCTCACCCCTACTATTTATCAAGGTGGAATCAACAAAAGATGGAATTTGTAACGCAAACCCTAAAATCATAAATTTCCAGTCCTTCTCCTTCTTTCTTTCTCTCGATCCATCGAAGAACAAATAAGAACTTCGACGGACAGTTAGACCTTTCTCGTCTTTTTCTCGTGCTGGCTTGATCAAAAAAGGTACCCAAAATTTTCTTTTATTTTTCCTATTGTATATGTAGGATCAAAATGAAAACCCCATCGATTCAATTGTTGTTATTGTTGTTACTTTTCCAGATTTTTATTTTCTTTTCTACTGCAGGGATTAAAAATTAAAATTCCTTTTGAATTTTCTTGAATTCGTTTTGTTTTCGGTCAACATATTGGAGGGTTTAAGCTGAATCTTACTTGGTTTCTCCTATTAAGGTTGATTTGTAATTCGGGTTGTAAATTGTTGTTTTCCTATTCCTTTCACGCTGTCTGGATCAGATAGATATACTCGTTAATATCATAATTTGGTAGTTCGAACTATAAAGAAACTTTGAATTCCTCATCTTTCATGTTATTACTTCTCATTGGTTCTACCAGTGGTACGTCTTGGATTCTTGATTCAAACCCGCTAGCAATATGGGTCCATCCCAATCTTCTGAGAATTTTGGATATAGATGGTTTTGGCGTTCAAGTCTAATAGGAACTCAATCTTCTGTGATTATGATATGGAATAGACTTTCTATAATAGTAGGATGAGCCCAATAATGCATACATGTTTTTAGACATGTCTCACTCCTTGTTTCTTGATCTTATCGTCTTCTCCTTTCATGTAAACTCATTGTTGTTGTCACAGCAATTAGATAGTATATTTTGATTTGTGATGTAAAGCAGTTCTGTTCGAATTTAGATTTTCTCACTGCAAGTTTCGTTTCCCTATAACCTGACTGTGGCCTTTGAAGTCATGTATCAAGTTTGTCTTGGTGATCCCTCTATGTTGGATTGAATTTATTTGGCATAAGCTGAAGCATGATTGCATGAGTTGGTTTTAAAGGTCATTGTTTATTTTTGTGATTGGCTGGATTGTTTATGAGCTTGAAGCTGGAAAACACGCTTGTCTTTTACATACCTGTAGACCGAGTTGCATATGGAAAACAAAAAGAAAAAGAATAAAAGAACATGAGATCATCTCTTGCTTCTGTTGTAGGCATCTACTATGGTCTTAACTTTAATTTTGTATGCAGGTATCTTAACTATTAGTATCTGCAACTTGTTACTAGTAGAGAGTTCCCAATGGCGGCATCAGAAGAGACTAGTGCACTATTTCCAATCTTCATTTTAACTATAATGGCACTGCCTTTAGTGCCTTACACAATTCTCAAGCTATGGCGTACTGCCATTAAAAAGAAAGAGATCATCCACTGTTAGTGTGTTGTTTGTGCGCGCTCAGGGAAGTACCACAAATCCATTTTTAAATGGGCAAGTTCATTTTTTATCTCAAAAAGCTTCTTTTAGATATACATCATATTGGGATAATTCATTAAAAGAGGAAGAATGTGTAACTGGATTACATGCATTATGTAATTTATATTGTAAAAGAAACTGAATATTGGGAATTTTTTGTATATTGAATTGAGTTGTATTACAAAAGAGAAAGCGTACATTTATACGGTACATCAACTAACCTATTCTAGGAAACTATTTATAGACGATCAATTACAATCAATCAAAATTAATGGCATATATACGATCATATAATCAGCAAATCTCATTCCTATAATTATGCAGATCTTCATTTTTTCCCGTAATATTCCCCCTCAAGTTGAAGCGTGTATGTCAAGAACGGCAAACTTGCTGAGAAGGGAATGAAAAATTGATGAACTGAGTGGGTTAGTGAACAAATCGGCAAGCTGGTAGGCTGATGGAACATGAGCAGTTACTATGGCGCCTAACTTAATTTGTTGTCGAACAACATGGCAATCGATCTTATATGCTTGGTGCGTTCATGGTAAACTGGATTGCCAGCAATGTGGAGAGCTGCTTAACTGTCACATAATAGTATGGCCGGTTGTGGGTGCTCTGCCCGTAAGTCATCCAACAAATACTTGAGCCAAGTAAGCTCACATGTAATGGAAGCCATGGCTCGATATTCTGATTCTGCTGATGACCTTGACACTGTCGTTTGTTTCTTGGTTCTCCATGAAATAAGGGCTCCTCCAAGAAAAATGCAATAGCCAATCACAGACTGTCTCGTGATCGAACATCGCACCCAATCTGCATCACAAAATCCTATTAGTAGAAAATTTCCTTTGGCTGGAAAATATAATCCTTGCCCAGGTGCACCTTTAAGATATCGCAAAAGATGATGAACGGCATCTAAATGAGATTTTCTTGGTTCTTGCACAAACTGACTTTGAATGTGAACTGATAACTTATCTCTGGCCTTGTAATAGTAAGATAAATGAGTCATCCAACCAATCTTCTATAAGTGGATGGATTCTTCAATAGATCTCCAACTGTGGGTAGGAGTTTAATATTTTCTTCCATAGTTGTTGGCAACGGTTTGGCCCCAAGCAAGCCTGCTTCATCTAAGATATCAAGAGTGTACTTTCGTTGGGATATTGAAATACCATCAGTAGAATAAGCAACTTCAACACCAAGGAAATATCGTAATTGGCCAAGGTCCTTGATGCGAAATTTGGTACGGAGACTCTTTAAGAGCAGCAATTGCCTTGTCATCATTTTCGGTTATGATCATGTCATCTACATAGAAGAGCAGGGCTGTGAAAGAATTAGCAGAGATCTTTGTGAAAAGTGAATAGTCAGCTCTAGATTAATGAAAAGCATCTTGTTGAATAGCAGTAGAAAATTTCTAAAACCAGCTACGGGAGGCTTGTTTAAGCCCATATAGTGACTTGTTGAGTCGACATATCATAGGTGTCTCCCCCTGTCGACGAAAATCAGGAGACAACTGCATATATACTTTCTCGAGCAAATCATCATGGAGAAATGCATTTTGAACATCTATTTGGTGAAGTGACCAATTTGGGACAGCAGTTACAGCAAGTAAACAATGAACTGCAGTTAATTTGGCCACAGGAGCAAATGTCTCCTTATAGTCAATCCCTTTGCGTTGAGTGAAGCCTTTCGCCACCAACCGAGCATTATATCGCTCAACTGTGCCATCGGAGTTATGTTTAATCTTGCACGCGCATTTGCACCCGATTGGACAATGACCGGAAGGGAGAGGTGTGAGCGTCCAAGTGTGGTTTTGTTCAAGAGCATGTAATTTTGCAACCAAATCTTCCTACCATTTCAGATCCAATACTACCTATTCATAAGTTACAGGTTCCACAAGTGTAGTGATAGCACAAACAAAATTCTGATATTTTGGTGAGAGTTGTGCATAAGAAATATACCGAGGTAAAGGGTGACGCGTACCTGACGAGGAAGAAGACTGGCTGGGAGCAACCTTGGCCGTGTGGTAGAGATGGAAATTTCGGAGTTTGACATTTGGCTGTTTGATACTGTCAGAACGGCGAGTAGCAAGAAGTGGTGATGGCACATCGGTGCCCTGGTTAGGAATAGGTTCGTTTGAGGCAGACACAAGGGATGGAGATAAGGCAGATGGAAATAAAGAGTGGTCATCGGCTTGTGGCGATTGGTTCATTTGAGGTGTGTGGCAAAGAAAGAACGACCACATCATGTTGTTGTTCTTGTGGATTAGTGTCGAACGGGAAAATATGTTCATAAAAGACAACATCTCGGGAAGAAAAGAATTTATTAGTTGCAAGATCATAAACCTAATAACCTTTCTAACCAAGTGGGTAACCAACAAAAATGCAACGACAAGCTCTTTGATCAAATTTATGTGCGGGTAGGAGATTGGTGGCATAGCAAAGGCACCCAAAGGTTCGAACATGGTTATATGTAGGTGGCTTGTTGTGGAGAAGTTGGTATAACGATTTATGAGAAAGAAGAGGTGTGGGCAAGCGATTGATTAAATAACAAGCCGTTTGAATACTTTCCCCCCAAAATTTCAATGGCAAGTTTGCTTGAAAACGAAGAGTCCTGCCCACATTCAAAAGATGGCGATGTTTCCTCTCAACCACCCCATTTTGTTGGGGAGATGAAAGACATGAATGATGAAAATTAATTCCCTTAGTATCTAAGTAATGTTTCATAGAGACAAATTCAACACCATTATCGGATCGAAGAGTTTTAATGCGACAATTAACTTGTGTTTCCACCCAAGAAATAAACGATTGCAGTATCCCCTGTGTTTCAGATTTAAACTCATGAGATGTATCGAGGTATATCGAATAAAATCATCAACAATTGTTAAGAACTAACGATCCCCAAAATGGGAATTTATTTGATGTGGTCCCCAAATGTCACAATGTATCAAATCAAAATATACTTGAAAAAAAATTAAACTAGATGGAAAAGATAAACAAGTTTGTTTGGCTAAATGACAAATTTCACAAACATGCTTGGAATCAAAATAAATTGTAGGATTACTCTTGGTAAGAACTTGAAGAGGACCGGATGATGGATGCCCAAGACCCTGATGCCAAAGATTGGAATGTTTGCGGATGGTGTAGGCAAAGGCTGGATTTTGGTCTTGCGTTATGTAGTATAGGCCATTATGTTGCTTGCCCGGGCCAATCGTCCTCTTCGTAGCAGTGTCCTGCACAACACAAAAAGCGAACAAGAATGTCACCGTACACCTTAATGCTCGTGTTAGTTTACTAACTGATAATAAATTAACTTGAAATTGTGAAACTTTGAGGACTTCATCAAGTTTAATATGGGGTGTAATATGCAATGAACCAATCGACGCAATATGTGTCTGACCACCATCTGGCAAACTAATGGTGGCAGTCCTAGGCAAACTTTTCAGGTCTAATAATTCAACTGAGGAAGTCACATGATCCGTGGCTCCACTATCAATAATCCAACATAAATCAAGTTTGAGGCAATTGGAATAATTTTAGATGATGGTGTGATGATACCTGTTGCATTTGCAAAATGTTGTGGGTTACCATCATTGTTTTTCCGAATCATGGCCATCAGTTGGTTATACTCTTCAGTTGTGAGCCTTGGTCCATCATCGGTAGAAAGGTATTTCGCTCCTGTCTCCAATGCCTTGTTTGTTTCCACCTTCACATTGTTTGCATTTGAGTGGCGCTAATTGGGAGGCTTTATGTTCTTCCCATGAAGCTTGTGGCCTACTGGAAAGTCATGTAGGTAGTAACACCTCTCAATGTTGTGATAATCACGATCACAAAAAGAGCAGTGCAGCGGCGGCTTTTGCTTTTGAACCTGATGTGCTTGAGTCGTCTTGTTGTTCTGATCTACAAGCATGGCATTATGGTTCATGTTCCCACGATTGAGAGAGACTTGCTTTTCTTGTTGGAGGACAAGCGAATAAACTCGACGTGTATCAAGTAGAGGTTGCAACAATAAGATTTGTCCACGAATAGCAGCATAACTGTCATTCATTCCCATGTGAAATTGCATAACTCTCTCCTTCTCATCCCTTTTGTTGAGTTTCTCCAACCAGCCACATGAGTAGGATAGCGCCTCAGGATAGGATGAAAGTTCATCCCAAAAAGCTTTAAGCTTTGTGTAGTAGACCGATACAGACTGTTGCCCCTGCATATGTTCCACGATTTCTCGTTTGATCTAATAAATTCTTGAATCGTTTCCTTGAGAGAAACGCTCTTGTAGATCCGCCCAGACTTCTGCTGCAGTTTCGGCATAAATCGCGCTGCTCGATATGTTTGGATGGATGGAATTCAATAACCATGACAAAACCATGTCATTGCATCGTTGCCAGGAAGGAAAATTATCATCTGTCGAAGAAGGTGGCTTGATTGAACCTATGAAAAATCCAATCTTGTTCTTAGCTCTCAAACTAATTCGCAAAGCTCGACTCCACATGCTGTACTTGTCTCCTTAGAGCACCTTGGAGACGAGTACAATACCCAGATGGTCCGAGTGGTGTAAAGAGTAGGGGTCTGAGACTTCTACGGTAGCCTTAGATGGTGTCGATTCTATTCCGACATTGCCTTTGTCACCCATGGCGGCGACTGTAACAAAAGATTAGGTTGCGGAAGCGTTTGGAGGATTTCAGAGTCACCAAGTTTGGCGCTCTGATACCATGTAAAAGAAACTGAATATTGGAATTTTGTGTATATTGAATTGAGTTGTATTACAAAAGAGAAAGCGTACATTTATACAGTACATCAGCCAACCTATTCTAGGAAATTATGTATAGACGATCAATTACAATCAATCAAACTTAATGGCATATATACGATCCTATAATCAACAAATCTCATTCCTATAATTATGCAGATCTTCATTCTTTCCCGTAATATATATTGCCCTTATTTTCATTCTTTTTGTTCACTTCTGCAAATATCGAACTTTTCAACTTTTACTAATTTGACGCTTATGCTACTCTGGATTGTCACGGTGGGCCTAGTTTATTACATCAAGAGTGTTAAACGTGAGGTATGTTGGATTTCGATTACTTGATACTTCGAGAATCATTTTGTTTATTTATTTATGAACATTACATTTCAAATGCATACCTCCATTGACCATCAATTGCAAAATTATCTGCATGTTTGTTTTGAGGCTGGGTTTACTAGTGAGGCACGGGTTCACACATTGCAGATGATTTGGCAAACTCAACTTGTCCACGTATGGTTTCACATGGCCCTACTTCTTGTCAAGGTTTAACAAACCGGAGACCGGATCGATCCCGTCCAGTTCCGGTCCAAATCTCCGGTTTGGATTGGAACCGACCAGTCTGGATCTGGTACAGAAAGCAAAAAAAAAATTCAAACCAGTGCCGGACCAGCGAGACCGGTCGCTGGGCTTCCGGACGGTGGTCCATAACCAAGCGATACAATCCCTTGTATCGCGGATTGGAACCTGACCGCTATGGCCGGTCCGAACCGGTATCGGTCGATCCGTGAAACCATGCTTCTTGTACTAAATTTCAATCTCAGGCATATTGTAAGAGGGAGATGTAATGGAATGTAAGAGGGAGATGTGGCCTACTAGGTGCTTGGGGCTTCCTTAGGGGAAAAGGCCAATAGGATTGGTGTCTGGGAACTCGTAGTCAAAAGGATGGAAAATAGATTGGCCTCGTGGAAGCGGAACTATCTCTCATTAGGGGGCAGGATTACACTGATTAAGGCTGTCGTATCCAACTTTCCCATTTGCTATTTATCCTTGTTTTGAGCGCCATTAAAGGTCGTTAAGATGATGGAGAAGTTTCAGAGGGATTTCCTGTGGAAGGGTGGGGTTAGGCAAATGAACCATTTAGTTAGGTGGGAACTGGTGTGTAAGAGCATATCCAAAGCGGGCCTAGGCTTGGGGAGCATCAGGGAAAAGAACTCGTCCCTCCTGGGGAAATGGCTGTGGCGTTATGGTATGAACATGAACTCATTATGGTATCAAATAATCTGCAGTAAGTACGGGTCTTGTGCAAACTGGCGGGAGATGAACCCTAGAGAAAGAATCTATAATGCTAGTCCTTGGAAAGCGATATCTAATCTTGGTCCTTTTTATTCTCGTGTGAGGTGGAGGGTAAGCAATGGGGTGAGTATTCGTTTTTGGCATGATTTGTAGTGGGGTCAGTTCCTTCTAGCCCAATATTTCCTGTTCTTTTCAGAGTGACCCGTCTCAGGTATATTTCAATCACGGAATTGTTTTCCAAGTCTTCCTCTAGGCTAATTTGGAAGTTAGAGTTTAGAAAAGAGTTTCGGAGCATGAAATTGGTGTCCTGGCTACTATGTTGTAGTCTTTGCAGTTTGCTTTTCTCTCCAAGGATTATGTGGATGCAGTAGTCAAAAATCAACATCCTTCATTGCTCCACTAAAGAATGTTGTTGAAAAGCTAACCTTCAAGCCAAGAAAATCTGATGTATTTAGTAAGATGGAATACAGGAAATCCGTTTAGATCCTGCTGACTGGGAGCAAGAATGCAATTGAATGCGAGAAGTTGGAACCAAACGACGAATGTTGGACCTTGGTTACTCGTTGAAAGAAGACAAAGATGGTAACCAAATCAAAGAAAAGAAAGAAGAAAAAAATGTTCCTTGACACGAGCCTAAACAATCTGTAATGCTCCTTGAGACGAGCCTAAACTATTTCTAATACTCATTAATACGAGCCTAAACTATCGGCAATGCTCCTTGATACGATCCTAAACTATTGTCACACCCTAAACACGCAACACAAATCCCTATGCGGGAGGGCACGGGTTTCCCGATGAGACCTTTGGGTTCCAATCCTGGAACGCGGATTACAATATCAAATACAAGGAAAAAAAAGCAATATGAATTACTTTCAAAAATTATTCAGAGTGCGGAAGCAATAGAAGTAAATTTACAAAATCCATGTTCAAGCCAACAAAATCTGATGTATTTAATAAGATGGAATACAAGAAATCCGTTTAGATCCTGCTGACTGGGAGCATGAATGCAATTGAATGCGAGAAGTTGAAACCGAACGACGAAGGTTAGACCCTGGTTACTCGTCGAAAGAAGACAAAGATGGTAACTAAATCAAAGAAAAGAAAGAAAAAAAATGCTCTTTGATACGAGCCTAAACTATCTATAATGCTCCTTGAAACGAGCCTAAACTATTGTCACACCCCAAAACCCGTAGCACAAATCCGTATGCGGGAGGGCACAGGTTTCAAGATGAGACATTTGGGTTCTAATCCTGGAACGCATATTGCCGTATCAAATACAAGGAAATAAAAGTAATGGATTAATTTCATAAATTATTCAGAGTTCGGAAGCAAAAGAAGTAAATTTACAAAATTCATGTGACTTCAGGAGGGTCACCGGTCCAAAAGTACCTATACAACAATACAAACAAGTATCATATTCAAACTACGGTAAAGGTACCATGACAACATTAACTCAAATAGAAGAGCTGAAATGAAGCGGGACAGCATCGAATCCCTACCAGCCTCCATTACACCTCAACCTGCAATATAATCTGTCACTACCGTTAAGCAAATAATCCATAGAATAACAAGATAGGAATATCTGATAAACAGAAAGACTAACAATCGTAATTTATTGAATGATAAATGGTATGCAATGAAATGATGTCATTCAAATGAACTACATAATATGCTCAAACAAGAAATACAAGAATGATATGAAGTGTAATGTACTAAACTCATGCAACAAGTTAGTGCCCCTCATCGTAGCTTCCAACCAGAACAAATTCGAGACATAGGTCACCAGGAACAGCCGAATGTCCTTCTTCGTTTGGGGTAGCTAACCCGTAGCATGGCACAAAGGTCACCATTTGATGATTTTTGAATGTAATTACTCGAGGTGTAGCCAACCGTATAGGACCTCGCAAGAATCCTACCCTAGTTTAAGTTGAACCTTTCAACCCACACGTATATAGTCAACCTCTCCGGAAAACCTCGCAAGGATAATCCGTAGTTTCCACTTCCCGGGCTCACTTTTACAAAAGCCTAGTATGCATGCATTAACTCAACTTAGGACTCAAATGATAATCTCCATTAGAAACTATCCACGCACACACACGCTGATAATCCAATAAACATATAAGTCCATTTTCATTCACTAATTACTTGAAGAGCACAATCCAAGGCAAAGTCAAGTCATTAAACTAATCAGTGGTGTAGGGTGTACTATGGAACTCAAAGGTGATTCCCCGCAAGTAGGCTAAAGCCTTTCGACCATCCTTTGGTTCTAAGAGGCCAAATCACAAACACATGGCGTACACTCGACCCAAACCAATTTGCAATGGAACTCAAAAGCCGATTCCCCGCACGTAGGCTAGAGCCTTCTGAATTACCAAAAAAAAAAAGGCTAGAGCCTTCTGAATTACCAAAAAAAAAAAGGCTAGAGCCTTCAGATCATAATTTGATTCCCAAATATATAAACGAGAAGCACATAGTCAAGTAAACTACGTATCCGGTTCCGATCAAGGAATTGATGTTTGTTAGGTAGTATTTCCCAAGTGTGGGCTTCTCAAAACTTAATTTCAATGGATAAGTAGAGGAAATAGTGGTAGAGCTGTATTGGTGGAGTATTGCGAAACGACTTGAGATGTTTTACCGGTGCCTATGCAAATGAAATTGGGGATGCAAACAACAACCAGGCTGAAGGGGAGGCGGCGTTGGAGGGGCTGAAGATGGCACTCTTTCTCATTATCCAAGATATAATTGTTGAAGGTGATTCCAGTACCATTGTAAAGTTGATTACGAATGGAGCCGTTGGTCTTTCAGACTCATTGTGGAACTTCCAAGACAACGTCTTCCACATTTTAACCATGTCCAGTTCAGTTTGATTTCCTGTGAAGCTTTTTGGACAGTTAAGCCAAGTCATCACAAGCAAGCCACCAAAGCATTAAGGAAGCGTTGATTAAGTTTCTTATTATGAGCTGGAAGCAAATAGTTGTATTAAACTAATTCAGTAAGACAGTTATAGATTAGTTATACCAGTTGTATTAAACTAATTCAGTTAGAAGCCAGTTTACCAGTTTACATGTATAAATATAAGCACGTAGTTCCATTCATTCTTTAATGAGAATCAATTTGTTTTCTTTCTTCTGCAATACTCTGTAGTCCAATATGGTATTAGAGCTATTGTTCTAGCCATTTCTTGCTTTTCTTACCTCACTACTCTTCAATGGCGTCTTCAGATATGGATCCCTCAAATCCTTTTTTTATCCATCACGGAGATAGCCCCGGGTCTATTCTCATATCTCAGCCACTAGTCGGTGACAATTACCACACATGGAGTAGATCGATGGTTAAGGCGTTGACTGCTAAAAACAAGACAGCATCCATTGATGGTACTTTGTCCAAACCATCAAGTTCATCAGATTCTTTGAATCATGCATGGAGTCGCTGTAACAACATGGTACTTTCTTGGATGCTAAACTCTGTTTCAAAAGAAATCGCCCCTAGTTACATATACATTGATACTGCCAAAGGCATGTGGCTTGATCTCAAAGAGCGTTTCCCACAACAAAATGGCCCTAAGGTGTTCCAACTCCAGAAAGCTAAATCATCTCTCTCGCAAGAAAATGATTCAGTAAGTATGCATTTCACTGCCTTGAAGGGTCTTTGGGATGAACTTAGCAATTATCATCCCATTCCATGTTGTACTTGTGGAGCTCTGAAAACTCTCCTGGATTATCACCAGCAATAATACGTTTTTCAATTTTTTATGGGACTGCATGAAAAAATTTTACATATCAGGGGGCAGATTCTATTACTTGATCCATTACTACCAATTAATAAGGTGTTTTCTCTTGTGGTTCAAGAAGAGTGGCAACGTGCAAACTCAAATAGTTTTGGTTCATACAATCAGAATACCACTGCCCTACTCACAAAAGCTACATCTCATAATCGATCAGGAAATGCCAGAACAAGTAGTATCCATAAGGATCGTCCCATATGTGCTCATTGTGGTATAACTGGCCACATTATGGAAAAATGCTACAAATTGCACGGTTTCCCTCTGGGATACAAGTTCAACAAAGGGAAAAATGCACCTCATTCCGCCAACAGTTATTGGCTCTGTTCTAGCCTCTTTCCTCAGATGTGATTTCCTTTGCAAATCAAGTATCTTCTACCTCTCAATCTCAAAATCACATGTTTGCTAACATGTCATGTAATCTTTCAATCATTTCTCACAATTCTTTCCTAGATATAAAACATTCGGGTTTTGCATCTTCAGTGTCCTTGTTTCAAAAGAATTCTATATCTGAAAATTCTAATGCTCCATGGATCATTGATACTGGAGCCACAGACCATATGATCTGTTTTATTTCCTTGTTTACATCCATCACATCTATTGTCACAAAATTAGTCAAGTTACCAAATGGACAACATGCTTTTGTGACTCATGTTGGCACAGTTAAAATTTCAGAAACACTTACTCTAACCGATGTACTTTGTATTCCTTCCTTTTCTTTCAACTTGATATCGGTTAGTAAATTGATCACAAGCACGAACTGCTATCTTATATTCTTTACCGATTTCTACTTCATACAGCATCTTGCAAGATGGATGACGACTGGAAAGGGTAGGGAGCAAGGAGGTTATCATTTACTGCAATTTCCGATTTCCTCTTTACCTGTAAATTCTACAAATTCTGCTTTGTTGCTTGTTAAGAAACCAACACCTCATGTCTTTCATGTTAATTCTGTATCTGATAGTCTATGGCATTATAGACTAGGACATGTACCAGATTCGCGAATAAAGTTGTTGCATCATGTAATTCTTGAATTGCCTCTACATCCAATAAAAGTTGTACTATTTGTCCTTTAGCTAAACAACATCGATTGTCTTTTCCACATAGTACATCATCTACATCACCTTCTAAATATCCTTTTGATCTCATTCATTGTGATCTCTAGGGTCTTTTTTCCACAAAATCTGCTAATGGATCTTCTTACTTTCTTACCAAAGTTGATGACTATAGCAGATTCACATGGGTTCATTTTTTACAACATAAGTCTCAAACTTGGTCTCATATTAAGACTTTTTTAATCTCATTGTGACTCAATTCAATCTAAAGATCAAGTGTTTACGTTCTGACAACGATGTTGAGTTCAACATAAGTGAGTTTTATTCTGAAAAAGGGTGTTATTCACCAACTTAGTTGTGTCGAAACACCACAACAAAACTCAGTTGTTGAACGAAAACACCATCATTTATTGAATGTAGCACAAGCTCTTAGATATCAAGCTTATCTTACTTTACAGTTTTGGGGGGATTCTGTTCTTGCAGCTGTTCATTTAATCAATCGTATTCCTACTCCTATTCTTCATAATACATCTCCATATGAAGTTCTTTTCTCCGTTCTTCCTTCCTGTTCTCATTTGCGTGTTTTTGGATATTTATGCTATGCATCCACTTTAACTCGCAATAGACATAAGTTTGATCCTCGAGCTTGTCCATGTCGTTTCATTGGTTATCCCTATGGCATTAAGGGTTACAAATTATATGATCTTCATAATAAATCTGTTTTTGCATCTCGTGATGTTGTATTCCATGAAAACATATTTCCTTATAGTTCACATTCTCCTGTTTCATCACCTACCACCCATCATGTTCTTCCTTTGTCATTTTCTAATGTTTCTTCTTCATATCATCTTGGTACATCTCCTCATCATGATCATTGTTTTCCCATTTCTGTTCCTAATGATCATGACTCTTCTGCTACCAATAATTCATCTTCTTCCAATATTCCTGATCCATCTTCAGATATTATACCCACATCATCTTATCATTCCATTCGAAAGTCTTCTCGGGTAAAGTGTAAACCAGGATATTTGCATGATTATCATTGTCTTTTAGCTGCTTCCTCCTCCACTAATTCTCCATCTCATTCACCATCAGATATGCTCTATGACATTTCCTTTTTTGTTTCATATCATAAACTTTCTCCTAATCAAAAACATTTTAATCTCTCTGTTTCTTCTACTTTTGAACCTGAATACTATCACCAAGTTGTTCAGCATGCACATTGGCGTGAGGCCATGGAGGCTGAAATTCAAGATCTGGAGCTTAATCACACATTGACTATTGTTGATTTACCTCCCAACAAACATCCTATCGGCTATAAGTGGGTGTATAAGGTGAAATTAAAGGCTGATGGTAATATAGAAAGGTATAAGGCTAGTCTAGTTGCTAAGGGTTATACCCAATGCTAAGGTCTAGATTATTATGAGACATTTTCTCCTGTTGCGAAGCTTACAACAATTCGATGCCTTCTTGGCATGGATGCTGCCAAGAATTAGCATCTTCATCAGCTTGATGTGAACAATGCTTTTTCTCCATGGAGATCTTTAGGAAGAAGTTTACATGAAGATGTCTCTAGGTTTTGCTAACAAGGGGGAGAATTGTGTATGTAAACTTAACAAGTCTCTTTATGACTTGAAACAAGCATCCCATCAGTGGTTTGCTAAATTTTCTTCTACATTGATTGCTACTGGTTTTACACAGTCAAAGGCAGATTACTCTTTGTTTACTCAAGTTCAAGGTTCTTCCTTCATTGCTTTGTTAGTCTACATTGATGACATTGTAATTGCTAGCAATGACTGTGGTAGTATCAAATCTTATACAATCTCTTAATCGGACTTTCAAATTGAAGGATCTTGGTTCCTTAAAGTTCTTTCTTGGGTTGGAGATAGCCTGCAATAAGGATGATATTTATGTCAGCCAACACAAGTATGCTTTGGAGATTCTAAATGACACGGGTCTGTTGGCTTCCAATCCAGCAAAGTTTCCGATGGAACCCAACGTCAAATTATCAAAAACTTCTGGTGACTTACTGGTTGATCCCACTAGTTATAGACGGCTTGTTAGAAGATTGCTTTACTTGACCATAACTCGCCCTGATCTCTCTTTTTTAGTACAAGTTCTTAGTCAGTTTATGGACCAACCTCGTAGCACTCATTTAGATGCTACTAATCGTGTCCTACGATATTTGAAAGCATCACCTGGGCAAGGTTTATTTTTTCCAGCCAAGTCATCACTGCAGTTGAAAGGTTTCTGTGACTCGGATTGGGCTGGATGTCCCGATACTAGACGCTCTATCACTAGGTATTATGTCTTCTTGGGTGAATCTCTTATATCTTGGAAGTCAGAGAAGCAAAATACAGTCTCTAAATCTTCTGCTGAGGTAGAATATAGATCTATGGCAGCCACATGTGAAATTGTTTGGCTTCGTCTTTACTACTTGATCTTCAACTTCCTAATCCTCAAAGTACTTTGTTATTTTGTGACAGTCAGGCTGCATCACATATTGCAGCAAATCCTGCTTTCTATGAGCGTACGAAGCATATAGATATTGATTGCCACATTGTGCGTGAGAAAATTCAGTTGGGAATTATTCGCACTTTCCATGTTTCTTTGCATCATCAACTTGCCAACATCTTTACTAAAGCACTTGGCTTCTCTACATTTCATCATTTGTTGTCCAAGATGAGTCTTAATAATATTTATTCCTCATCTTGAGAGGGAGTTTTGGACAGTTAAGCCAAGTCATCACAAGCAAGCCACCAAAGCATTGAGGAAGCTTTGATTAAGTTTGTTATTATGAGCTGGAAGCAAATAGTTCTATTAAACTAATTCAGTTAGACGGTTATAGATTAGTTATACCAGTTGTATTAAATTAATTCAGTTAGAAGCCAGTTTACCAGTTTACATGTATAAATATAAACACGTAGTTCTCTTCATTCTTTAATGAAAATTAGTTTGTTTTCTTTCTTCTGTAATACTCTGTTTTCCAATAAAGCTAACCAGTTTACCACTTGATTTATAGGATTTTAAGACAAGTTGGTATTGTTTCTAAAAGTTTTGTGGACTCGGTTTTAGGTATCAGAAGAGATAGATGCAATCAACATTTTATTAAGTAATAATAATTAACATACCAATAACATCTAACATGAATCAATTAGATCTAACGGTGCATAACTGAGAACCTCTAATTATCTAATAACTATTATTTTCATTGTTGTTCCAATGCATTTTTGTGTGCATGGATTATACTTGAAAGATGCATAGATAAGGTGTATCATGCAAGAAAATGTTAATGAAGGTACATAAATCTATCCATGGAAATACTCAAAAAATAATATAATAAAAAATCTACTAAAAAATTAATAAATCATAAATTTCCATGATTTGTTTTTATTATTCTTTTATTTCTCTTTTAACTTTTTATAACATTGGCCTGCCTCACCAAGTTTATTTGGTTGGTGAGATTGATATTTTTATCTCGGAAAATAATGATGTGGTTAACTCGTACCATCCATCTAATAGAAAATCCTTTGGATTTAATACATGGGCAATATTTTAACTCATGAAAGTCCCACAAGTACTTGTGTAATAGATTATTTTTTTTACACATATATAGGTGATCATCCAATTTTTTAATACTAGTCTTAGCTATTTCCAAATGAATGATCTTGAGACATTAACTCAACCGATCTCAGAAAATCAAAGAGAACTCTGACCGATCTCAGAATATCGGAGAGAACTCGAGGCTGGTAATCAAAGTTGATTCTGATCGAAAAGAAAGCCCGTTTTTTTGGAACGTAAAAAAAGAGATACTCCAATCAGAACATGAAAACCAAAATTCCTGCTCATGCATAAAATCATGCAGACTAAAACTAGGCAGCTCATCCTAGCATATGTAGAAACTTCCAACCAGTTCATATGATCAAATCTGTTACAATCCAGTTCGAAAAGAACGATTGCTGTAGGAAAAAAAAAATAAAGTTATTGCAATCATGAAGCTTAAAAATTCCATTAGAAACCAGTAAATATGTCGACTAATTTGCAATCAATGGCACCAACTTCATACTTTGTTGCAAGAAAAAGATCAGTTGATTCAAAGTAGTCATGGATGATTCTTGGATTAACTAAAAGTAAGAAAAAGTGTTTCCACTTGAAATAGCTCCTAAGAAATTCTGCATCTGCTAATGCATATCCATTTTCCAAAAGTAAAACTGGATTGGAAAAAGAAGACAAGCCCACTTTCCATTCATATCCAAGCATACTGTGAATCCTACTGATTATAATCTGTGATGATTCCACAAAATGCCTACTCTTCATCAAACCTGATCTTCTTTGGAGCAGGCTGGATGCTTCCCACCTGCCAAGAGAATAAAGATGACATTAAGAGTATGCTCAAGTAAACTAGAAAATCAATCAAATCTGAACAGAAAAATTAGGTGAGAAAAAAAAAACAAAAAAAGAGGCAATCGCTAAGACTCAAAAACACAAAACAAATAACTAAAAGATAGCATGATAAGTAATTAAGTCAAGTTTAGCGAGAACCACAAAACTAAATATGCCTACTTCATAAGTGTATAAACTATTTGTAATACACTTCACACCAGAGTTAAAATCAAACTTCAAAGTATGGGCAAGAGAATAACCTAGCTCGCTAAACATGTACACGGTCATTTCATTCATTCGTCCGAGTTGTCAAATTCCTTCAGACTACTAGCATGGTACTGAGTCAAACCATGGCAACTTGACAAATTGAATGACAATCTTTTCCCAAGTGTGTATATGTTCTTGCACTACCTGGGCAAACTGACATCAAAGGCAGGTTGTGAGAACTGGACTTGACCAAACAGAACATTTGACTATGAAATCAAGAGTGAATTGGTGACTTGGTGTTACTTGAGCACACTGACAGCCACAGCTGAATTAAGTCCTCGGAACAAACACAGCACACATGAGCTCAGTCAGAATCACTGACTAAGCAAGCTGACTACACTGAGAATTATACAATTACCATTCAATTAGTCATTTATAAGTTATTTTACCAGATTTAGATCACACATAAAAGAACGTGGCTAGTTGAGTAGTACTTGGTCAAAATATTCACCAAGTGCCTGATATCATATCTCTAGGACCGCTGAAGTTGCAGTTTTTAACTGTTTAAACTCATTCAAAAGCAGTATCATAAACAGAGGAAGGACATGTCTTCTTACAATTTCTGGGCACTCGTAATCAATACCAGCAGCCAATAATCTCTTTTTTCGCTTCCCATCACGTTTTAATATTCTCCCCACCAACTTCTTGTGCTCTTCCACTGTTCTTTCCTGAATATCATAACAAAATTAAAAAGGGATATTCAGTCTCTTTTGCTTAAATTGTAAAGCATCAAAGGGATGATCTGCAAAAGTGTCATCTTTATCCATGTACCTTGTTGTGCCGCTTGCGTTCAATTTGGGTCCAGTTTAATGGTTTGTATCTACGGTTTACACCATTCCATCTACAAAGGAAATAAAAAACACAAGCCTCAGCAAATCGTTGATGACATCTCAACCACATCAAGTCCAAGCAAAGCAAAAGGAAGTTGACATACTGCACTCCCATTCAAATCATTAATTTGCAACAATTCATATTAGAACAAAATGTAAAGTAGTTTTTAGCACTTTTATCTTTGATTATTTTCTAATGACCTTTTTCTTAACTAAACTACCCATGAAACTCTTGACAAGATACTACATTTTAAGATCTTGTAACAATCATCAAATTATTCTCTATTAAAATATACCTGTAAAGGAGTTACAAAAATACTCTTAAGGAATAATACATTTCCCACCTCACAGGTGAAGATTATTTTTATTTTTGAGCAATAAGCATTGCTCTAATAAAAGATATTATTAACAAGTTCCAATATCAAAGAAATTCAGGATTTTCCTTTGTTCAATAATTTAGTCTATCAACGATACCAAAGAGTTGTTTTAATTTGTAAAGTTAAGAAGGTAGATTACTAAATAGAAGTAGTTAAAATTTCTTCGATAATGGAACTTGTTAATAGTATCTTTTACAAGAGTTCCCTTCACTTCGGTAACCCGAATTCTATGAACACAGTAGTGTTCTCTTGATTCCCCAATATTCATATCTTCACTCTAAGCAAAGCTTTAAGTACCATTTAAGAATTTTTAAAAATATTCTCTTTACCTTCTCATCCTTTACTAAAACTCAAAATGTTACTCTTAATGTATCTAACTTGCTTTAGATCTTGTCTTCTTCTCTTGAAATCTTGCAAGTTTGAAAACATTTTTGTCCTTCTACCTAAATTATTATATAGGTTATCATATGCTTTTGTTTCCCTCTTTTACTATTATTTTTTTTTTTGGATTTTTCTTTTGCAATTCTATATTTTCTAAGTTCTACTGATTCGTATTCCTCGTCAAGTCTTCAAAAAATCCTTTTGAACTTCATCATTTTACAACTAAATTTTTTGTAGGATTGAATTTTACTTATAGATTCTCCCAAGACATCTTTTCCTACTCTTTAATGCAATTGGCCACTTGTTGAAATATGAAGTCACCCACAAGTAAAATTATAGCACACGCTTCCCTAACTTGATCCAATGCTACCCCATCTTGCAATCCATGATGCTTCACGAACCCAAGCATGCTCTCATGCTTTCTAGCGTATTTTTAGCAACATCAACTGCATAATCCCCATCCCCTTAGCTGGAGAAAATTTTGTTTAAGGTGTTGCAAGATTGATGGGACTTTCTCAAACCATCATCCTTGCCGGCAGCAAGAAATTTGACCGATTGAATTTGTGTTTGAGCCCTTCTAAAATTTGTGGATGGTTGTCCTTCTTACTGATGTTTCCCGAAACTTTTGCTTGATCCTTTCTTAATTGAAGTAAAAACAAGATCAAAATGGCTAGGAAACAAAACTCTACTAATCATAAACAGTATTGAAGCACACCTTAGGCTTTAGTTCTTCAACTTTTTCTACCTTCATTTCAGTTACCTTTGGATACTAATATTGTTTGACGCCCTTGAAATTTCACTTTGCATCTTTTGCTGCTAGCTTGAAAATAACAGGCATTATAGATTCACCAAAGGTAAAAGTATCAGTCATCCTCTGAATAATGTAAACACCTCAACAGGTCATAAACAAATCCTCATTTCTCCAAGATCATCTTTGCTTTAATTTGGACTCTCAAAATTCTACCCGGGAAATGATTCTAAAAATTATGGATGTCGAGTATTTAAGCCTAATAATAATCTAATCATTGGCTTTGATTTTGACTTGTTCGAGTTTTGCAAAATTAACAAATTGTCACCATGTTTTATGAAGTTAAGCGTGAACGAACTGGAGGATAAGATCATATTCGCCACCACTCATTGGTCTTCGGTGCTAGTGGAATCCAAAGATGCATCCATAACAGGTTTGCTAAGGGATTGGAAGACGGTTGTTTTTCCAGTGTTCCACATACTTGTGTTCAGATAAGTGGACCCCTAGTATCGATTTCGTGAAAGTAAACTTCAACAGATGTTCTCTTGGTAATCCAAGTAAGTCAGGTGTAGGTGGTCTTTAGAGAAGAAATTAGCTTTATAATACGTTCCTGTTTGGGACGGGTTTCTATAACTATAGGTTATTGTTTGGTATCAAGGAGGTAAGAAGATTAGACCTGAATAATTTGATTGAGGAAGATGCATCAGCTTTATCAAATGGGTGAAAGGAGTAAATACTGGTTCATAGAGTTTAATAAATTGCAACAAATTGATTGTCATTTGGCATCTTCTATGAGCATCTCTTTCCAGTGGATAAATAGATCTAAGAATTAGGTGGCAGACTTTTTATCTAAGGAAGGTGTTGTTCGAGAAGCCTTGGTTTTAGGGGAAGATGTAGACCTATCGGGCAGATATGAGATTATTTCGTTAACTGTGCTTTGAAAGTTAATGGTTTGCTATTTTGTTTCTGTTTGTTGTGGTCTGTGAGACCTTTTTTCTTTTCTTTGGACAGGTTATGCCATTACGCCAAACTGCTGGTGATTTATCTCAATCCCTGATACCCTTTAATTTTGTGCTACTTTGATTATCTTAATAGAAATGTGTATTATTTATCCAGAGAGAGAGAGAGAGAGAGAGAAAACAAACACTACAGCCATGTCTAGCTCTAATTTTGGAACCTCAAAATTCATTCTAGCAACAACTATGAAAATGATAGTAGTTCAATAATTTTGGATCCTAGAGATCATCATTTGGCTTTAATTTCGACTTATTTGAGTGTTTACAATATGTTTTCAGCACTTAAAGTATGCCACCATGATTCTAAAAAAATGATAACTCCGCTCCTTAAACAAAAGAGTGTCATTTTATTTTACAAGTATTCCACAACAGCTTTCAATACTTATAAGTTTGCCAAATCATTCTTAGAAACAATTCTCCATCATCAGAAATACCATTTCAGCTGTCTGTAGTACTGAAATTTTACACCCATAATCATTTGAAATGGGCAATAAAACATCTGTTCCCCATCAAAATCAATCAAACTAAACAAAAATGGGTATAAGCATTCAAATTAATCAAATCCAAATGCCACCTACAAGTTAATACTTGCTATAAAAGAAAATCATTCAATCTTATAACCCATTATAGAAAAATAGCCATCTATTAACTTAAACTACAAGAAGCAAATAAAATTCTTACAGCTTGGGATGAACATGCTCTGGAGGAATAAGAGAGACTTGCAACATGTGCTCAAACAATAGATAGTTATGCATGGTATCAGCTACAATCTTTGCCACCTGCACTTACCAAAATGTTGTTCACTCAAACCTTACAAGTAAACCAAATTTAAGCACTTATGTATTCAATGCTATTAAAAATAAGTACAACCTCTGGGGATTCAAATTCAATAAAGCCAAAGTGCTTTGACTTCCCTGTCTGCATAACAACATATTGAAAGAGAAGTCAGTTCGATATATTAACTCGGACCAAGTCCAGCAGACAATAATTTTAAAAAATCTGTATATCAAATAATAAAAACCATTACATTTGAGCCTGATTATAATAATATGAGAGTTATCTTGTATAGAGGAAAATGAGGTTCTTTTGATAAATGTATCTTTGAGTAAAATAGGAACCAAAAATGTCATTTCTATACCTATACATAGTCGATCCCAGTTTTCATTATGAACAGTGGATTGCACATCCCTTGTCTTGCATAAATAAAGCAATAATTCCTTCATGGCCAAACATGCCTTACAATCTTCACCTTGTTATAAAGAATACAAGTTACTTGCAACTTAAAGATTTTCTATCACTGAAGTATTGGTTTGCTATACTAACTCACTATGGTCAAAATGCAACTACCAAAAAGAAAAAGGAAAAAAATGAGCACCAAACAAATGTAACATGAGTTAAAAATAAAAGTAGACATTACCGAAAGGCAAAGCTATATGAATCAATGGTTGAAAATCAAGACCAAGTGAAAAGGTGGTACATTGTATTCAGTTAAGGATTGGATAAAATATCAGATGGTCCATAGCAAATAATAGAAATCCTTATCTTAAACCAAAAATTTAGTCAAATATGTTCAAACAAAATATAAATAACAGCATTACAGAATCAGAAAAAAAATTGAATCTCAAGGTCCCAATATAATCACACAATCAAGTGGAGTGAAAAGAAGCAAGAGAAATAGAGAGAGAGAGAGAGAGAGAGAGAGAGAGAGAGAGAGAGAGAGAGAGAGAAACTATATAATATATATATATATATATATGGAACAATTCCCCTGTTGCAGACTACGTATACTGAAAAGCCCACAACAAACGATTGAAGAAATATTTTGGCAATGCTTGAGTAATAACAGTAGAACAAGTATTTAAAACTTCAAGTAGATCGAGCATTACCAGAAGGAGATATGCTGTTGCTCTGGAACCAGTCTTAAGTAACTTTTTTATGAATAAAGAAGATGGTATATATCACAAAGGGTGAAGAATTTACATCAATGGTTTCTCAAGAGTGAAAACCAAAAGAAAGGGAAAAAGCAATGGAAAAGATAGAAATCTCAAAAACCTGTACAAGAGATGCAAAGCCTATACAAATACAAGTACAGCTGCACGGCCACCATGTCCTCAATCAGGATTCCACAAAAAAGAGAGCCTTGGTGAACTCCGTCTCTGGCCAGTCTATCCGCCATACCACTGGCCCAACGATGGACATGAGAGAATGAGACACTCATCCCACTAGCCAACATCTGAGCCAAACGAACCATATACAACCATCTCCTGGGGGGGGCTCTCTCTCTCTCATCCATGATATAACCACAGCTGACTCGCCCTTCACCGTGAAGTCCTCTACCCCTAAACTTCTAGTCTGTCTCAGACCAGTCACTAGAGCATTTATCTCTGCCCTGATAGCAAACCCTTCCACCAAGAAGCCAGAGTAAGCATGTATGACGGATCCCCTGTGATCTATGAAAATCCCTCCAATCCAGGATGGACCTGGGTTGCCTAAAGATGACCCATCAAAATTAAGCTTTACGGCCCCTACTGCAGTCAGTTCTGCAATTATATAGTACAGGGAAATTTACCAGTTGGTTCTGCAATTATAGTAATTTACTTTCTACCTATTAGATTAAGCATGTTGGTCAGCTGTCTGTGGCACATTTGTAAAAGAGTATCATGCCACGAATCCTGCTTAAATTAGAATATTAACTCAAGTGGGCTCTCTACATATGAACTCAGGAGTATGGCAGATGTCTTGTCTGACATGATATTCTAACATAGTTTTAACTTACCTTCCATGCGTATCAAGTGGGCTCTCTACATATGAACTCAGGAGTATAGCAGATGTCTTGTCTAACATGATATTCTAACATAGTTTTAACTTACCTTCGCATCTAAATGAGTCTTGTTCTAAATATCCACCATTTTCCATGCGTATCCACTGTATCCATAGTTTTTACAGCATTTCCACGTGTATCTGATATGTATCTCGATACGTATCCGTTTTTTGCTTGACAGATATGCTACCTCGATACGATACTTTGAACCATGAAGACAAGTCTGGAAGCTAAACACACATCAACGATTTCTGGGTTCTGATTTTCAGTATAGGTTTACTTATCAAGGATCCAAATAAGGTTTTAAAGTTGCTGGTTTTCTACCATTTTGTACAACTGGGTGGAGAATGGGAGGATAGAGGACAAGTCCCACAACCTAAGAATGGGATTTTATCATCTAACGAACCACAGGAAATCAGTAGACTTGCTACTGATACCGCACTGAAAGGCAGCAAAAGAGTAATCTTCCTACTCCATACAATACAAGACTTTTTGGAAGGTACAATACAAGACTTGTTATGCAGGTGCACATAGAGACAACATTCTGATTTCAGTTGGCATTCCTAAAAACACTACTTATAAACGTATTTTGAAAACAAGAATAATCAACATCAGAGTCGTATAATGAGAAACAGTGGAGTCTCGCCACAGTTACAGCACACATGCAGGAACAACACATTCCAGAAAACCTGGATAACACACATACAATAGCAAAGATTTGTATCTAACACCATGTTGTTTCAGTTTGAATTCCAGAACTGCAACTCATACACACATGTTAAAAAAAAATAACAAACAGAAGAAGAAAATACAACAAAAAAATGCTTTATCCCAACAAGTAGGGTCAGCAAAATGAATCCTGTTCCCGCATGCCAAGAAAAAAGACAATAGAAAGATTCACAAAAGTCTAACCTTCTTATTCCGTGCAATTCTTAATCGCCTGATCGTGCCAAATTGTTTAAAGAAATCTGAAAACAAAGAGAGGAAATGAGGCAAACTTTGCACATTAAATGTCACTAACACGTCTTTATCATACTTTTGGTATATACAAGAATAGACTGTATTCAATCACACCTTCCATTTCATTCTCATAAAACCCATGTGGTATCCGGCCAATATACAAGACTGTAGCAGTATTTTCTATCGGTCTTTGTTGATTGGGAAGTTTACGCCCAGGGCCACCTTCTAATGGCTGAAGATGATATAAGATCAAATTAGAAGTTAGAAAACTAAGAAACGTTATAAAGCTAAACAGAAATCTCAAATAGAATTAAAATATCAACTAAACCACCAAGAAATCTGCAACTTCATTTTTACGATTAGCAATCGATTGTTGAGAAGAACCCTTCTTTGATTTCTTCATCAATACTTTCTTTGCCTTGGTGCCCATCACACTGCAAAGCAGAAGCGAAAAGAAATTTAAAACACTTTTACAAACATCAGCACAGAAGAAGTGATAATGTACAACTTATAGGCTTTTTCACAGAAAAGTAACAAGCATAACTAGAATATGTTTTTCCAAGAGTCTAAATGCTAAAGAAAAAAATATGATTTAAAAAACAAGCATTTTAGATGTATACTAACAAGAACCAAATAAGATTTGGAATGTATAAAGACAGTTCAAACTAGAAAAAGGCCTCATTTGCTGCCATTCTGGACCAGGAACTCATTCCAAGAACCAGTTCCCTAAATTCATTTGGGGAACTAATTTTGAAGGGTTCTTGGTCACGTTTGGTTAGCATGTAACAAAATGAATTCCGATCTAATATTGATGTTTAGTTATATCATGTACTAAAATGAGTTCTGAACAAATTTTCTAATTTTTTTATTTTGATTATAATTATTTTCATAAAATCCCATAGCCACACAAGCCTTGCACACTTATATCCTTTTAAATGTGATAATAACACTCCAAAATAATTAAAATAGAAATAGTGTATTTACAAGTTTGCCACTGTAAAAACTTAAAACTCATTCCGAAAATCTAAAATCAGGGTTGGAGGTAGGGGTGGCAATTTGTCGGGCTGGGCTCAACAAAAAATTTGGGATATTATGCATGCCCAATCCCAGCCCGGTTTTCAGGCCTGGTAATGAATCCCAAGCCCGATTTTGTTGGGAGCGTAAAAGCCCGAGCCCGGCCCGTTTTAGCCCGAATATATAAATTTGTTTTAAAAAAAAAAAACAAGCCCAAGCCCGGCCCGGTTTAGATAACTTCAATTTAATACCACATTGATCATACGTCAACAGTAACAAAAACAAGGCTTAAAAGTGAAAGAAGTCATAAATTAACAAGAAGACAGATCTTCAAAAGTAGAAAACTATAACCCTGCACCCAGATTTCCACAGATCAAACCAAAATACTTCAGGAAAAATAAAAAAGAACAAAGATGAAGGACTTTCAGCCCAGTAATGCTGTTAGTAATGTTCCAACCTCCTCGATAACGCTTGAAACCGCATAAAATATCTAGCCTATCCGTTCTCTTCGCTGCCAAAACTAGCGTGCTTGAAAGCTCAACACTTGCAGGACCCAGAGATTGCAATATCTGCAAGAATCCATTTTTCCATTGCCCCAAATTCTTTTCTCCTACAGTAAGAATACAGTGGTGCGGACGCAGAAGAAATAGAGGGTTTTGAAAGGAAGACAAAGAAGAAATGGTAGATACTGAAGAAGAACTAAAGTATGTGTTGTAAAGAAACGGTTGCTCTTGCTCCCAACTTGTTCAGCGGCTGTGTTGAAAAGAGTAGAGGATAAAAGTTGTAAAGAAAGTTATAAACCCTAAGGCTGCGTTTGGTTAGCGTCAAAGTGTGTCAAAGGAAAAAAGAAAATGAAAAGAAAAAAAAGGTAATGTGAAAAGAAAGTGAAAATAAGTTTCTTGTTGCTGTTTGGTTGTTGCAGGAAAATTGAATGATTCTGAATGA
>JAUPMG010070380.1:0-13195 GCA_031762675.1 Pachysandra terminalis
CTTAATGGGATTAAGAGAATATGCAGTAGATGCTAAGCTACAACAAGAATGGAAGATGGTAACTTTTTAGCTTTCATATGTTATGCAATTTCTTTGAATATAAGTACATCAACAATTTATTTATGGAGTAAATTATTTAAATGCATGAAATTGCATGTTCCAGGTTAGAAGAGCTAACAAATTGAGGCTTGCTGAGTTCATTGAAACATTGAGTGGTGTGAAGGTTCTCCTCAGAATTTACTCTTTGGTTTGATTATTTTGTCACTTAATTCTGTTTGAAGAAAAGTTGTACTCGGTGAGGATGTCTAAAGCTTCTCAATGAGCTCATATATCACTTTAATTTGCAGGTTAGTGTGGATGCAATGTTTGATGTGCAGATCAAGCGAATACACGAATACAAAAGACAATTGCTTAATTTACTTGGCATCATCCATCGGTATGATTGCATAAAAGTAAGTGGCACTGATTTATTTATTTATTTTTTCAAAATTAACACTATTTCTAAAGGAGTTTCAAAACTAGTATTATGCCTTAAGATGGTGATCCATCCACACCTTTGAGTTTGCTTCCTTGTTATGACTACAATCCAGTGACTCCAGTCTCTATCCCTGCCTTTGGCATCTCCATCTTTGCTGTGGGCAACCCCAGCCCCCATAATGTGACAGCTGGTCAAAGAGGAATTAACCAAAGTATGGTTGATCATAAAAAGTTTGGATCTGTATTTCTCTGGTTAACCTTTAGATTCTCTATCACCCTGGAAGTAGGATTTCCAACCCAACATGAGATACAATGCATGCCAAGCTCTACAGGATGTACTATGTATAGGCAAATATTAATCAGGTTTGGAAGCATTGTATATCTTCTGTAGATGATGTAAATTGACCATTTACTACTTTCTAGCTTTATCTCATATCTGTCGTTGCAGAACATGGAGAAGAATGAGAGGAAGAAAGTCGTACCTCGTGTCTGCATTATCGGAGGAAAAGCTGCTCCTGGTTATGATATTGCAAAGAAGATAATCAAACTCTGCAATGCTGTTGCAGAAAAGATCAATAATGATTCTGATGTAGGAGAACTTCTGAAATTGGTATGACCTCTCTCCCTCTCTCTCTCTCTCTCTGATAGACTTAGACTTAGATATTGATATCCACTCACATGTGTAGGTGCGTGAAGCTATCACTTTGATATGTTTGACTTTACCAACTCTCTTTAATATCAAATTCTCTACTCAGTCTATGCCATTCACTAAAACATCATCTCACATTATGATCTTGATTAAAATCTGAATCCTTATGCTAATATAGAATTAAAACATTCTTTAGTTCATATACTTATTCAATTAGAACATGGTAAGGTTTGAATTATCATTATACATCTAAGATCTCACTGATTTTTCTTGGATGACCAATGCTCTGCTCAGCTAGGGGAAGAGTGAAAATGTCTTGGTGGAATTGGTTAGAAATGAGTGAAAATTCAGTTTTACTGAAGATATAGTGTTTGGATAAGGCATTTTGTTGTTGTTGATAATGATGATTAATTCTCTACACAGTCCATGCTATTCACTATGAAATCATCTGCTGCAGTTCGTATACATTAATTGGATCAGTCTGAAAAACATGTCGGGGTTTAGCTAACAATATGCATCTAACTAATGTTTCTTGGCTAAGGTTTATGCAGTCCCTGTGCTACTAAATCAATTTTATGCTTTCCTAAGGTCACATTGTCCTTTATTTTGGATCCCAGAATGAGTTGTAGGTGATGATTTTCAAGATTGTGGCTAACAGCTGATTATGATACCCCAAAATCTGGTCGTTTGGTGTGCACACAACCTTTAGACATTAATGAAAGATTTGAATTACAAGTACAACACCACTTCTATAGAAAATGGAAAGGCTGCCTTTTGAATTACCAAGGAAATGACACAGTTACAAGTATGCCACTGCTTAAACATTGGTATTTATCATCATGCCGCTTCACTTGGAGAAACAATTTTACCAAAATCAGAAACAGGTTCTGAGCATTTCTGATTTTGGAAAAATCTCTGCTTTTGTTTATCCCAAAATCAGTTATCCCTCGGATAACCAAACATCATGTTTCAGCCAAAATCAATATCTCAAGCCCCAAATTTTGGGGTATGAAAAATCGAAGTCAAATGCTACCTTATCAAATTGTTTCACAGTTTGGAATTGTAAAACTCTTTTCAGTATCAAGTGCTCCTTGTACTACTTTTTCTAATAGCTTCAACTTAGAAATGGATTGACATATAAGATACCTTTGACCTCACCAACTCTCCAATATCAAGTGCTCTGCTGAGTCTTTTTCAATCACTATGGCCTCAATTGATGTTATAATCTTTGTTGAATTTGATTTTATGTGCCAAGATTGACTTAAAACTATCATTAGCTCACAATCACTATCGATTGGAATTATAGATCTTATTGATATTCTTGGATGAATAGTACTCTGCTCAATATTTGCCAATTGTCATTCACTGTGTATCAGCCTTTTTTTTTTATTTTGAATGTGATATCATCTGATTGCAGTCTTAGTAATTCTATTTGCCAATATAGGCTTAAACATTAGCTTCTAACAATTGGCGCTACTAAACGTACATTTTCAGTTTTCAGTACATGTAGTTGGTTTTCTTGGCCAAATTGGACCATGCAATCTCAGTGCTGGTAGAGCAATTTTTTGGCTCCATTACCTCCTATAACAGTTCGGAATTATTAATCCTTAGTTGAAGAAATAAATAAATGAATAAATAAAGGAAGGGAAGAAGAAGGAGAAGAAGAATAAGAGGAAAGAGAGATGTAACTCTCTATATCCTAATCATCTTATTTTAATATGAAAAGAGTGTGACAGAAATTGACAAGTGTACAATATTACTAGTATGCCTAATACATGATATTCCTACGCTCCCTCTCAATCTGATGCAAATATATCACACATGCCCAGCTTGGATAAAACCTTCTGATATAGAATACCATTAACTCTCTTTGTTAACACATCAGCCAACTAGTGTCCAGATTTCACATAAGATGTGTATCTCTCTACTTTTCAGCTTTTCCTTAATAAACTGTCGATCCACCTTAATATGTTTAGTTCTATCATGTTGTTGGTGGCAGCTTTATTGTCGCAATAAAAGCTTTGGGTCCTTGAACCAGGAGTCCCAACTCTTTCAAAAGTATCCTCAGACATAGACCTTAACATATACCATGAGCTATAACCCTGAACTCAGCTCCTGCAGTACAATCTGCTACAAAATGTTGTTTATTACTTCTCCAAGTACTAAGGTTACCACCAATAATGTACAACACCCTGAGGTGAAGTGTCCATCAAACTTCAAACCTGCCAAATCAGCATTTGTGACCATGATTGGCAAATAGGATTGCCTCTCCAAGTGAAGACTTCAAGTACTGAGGATCCGATAAATTCCCTCCAGATGAAAGGTTTTTGGAGCATGCATGATGTCACATCCCAAACCAGTTGAGATCCGCAGGATATCCAAATGGTTAGAACGCGACTCTCACCCCATATCCCTATGGGAGTGGAAGTAATATAGAACATAAGCGGAAGTAATTTATAACAGTTCTAATAAAATATAAGTTTAATAATTACAATGTTCTTTAAATCTGGAAAATAAACTAATTAATTTTATTACATCAAGTTATCCCTAAATTCTATCTTTTAGATCAATTTTCCCATAGCTCTCGTTTGTGATCTATCTTCCATTAATACCTGAAAAACATAATGAAATATCCGTAAGCCGAGGCTCGTGTGAGTAGACCTTTAGAGCAAGGTATTTACTCAACGACTAATGCTACTACAAAAATATATAATGTAAAGATGATAAATCTGGAAATAATGATATGATAATGAAATCTGTAAACTTATGTGATGATATTGATAAGCACAACAATAATGTTCTCTCATCCAAACCTCACTTTGGTATGTATCATAAGGATATCAAATGGTCATATTTTCATACTATATGCCTATTTTTATATGATAAATTATATCAAGTGTATCATACACAATATAACATCAATAATATCAACAATCACATGAATATGCAGTATGCATGATGTTCGGTATTCGAATAGTTTAAGTCTCACACTAGACCAATCAATTACATTGAGCAAGATGTCTTATCGATCCATCCCCCGCATATACGACCACTTTCAATGCAAGATATTCTATGTGCGCATCATAGTTCTAAGGGGCTTCGACCTAGAGGGCACAATGCCCCCACTTATTTGCGATCACGGGCATAAATAAAACCAATGTGTCAAAAATATGAACTAACCTCAGTGAGAAGTGAATTACCCGAATACCTAAGGGGTGACTCTTATGATTCAGATTGGGACCCCCATACAAGGCCTATCCCAAATCCTTTCATCCTACCACAAGTATTTTGAGTCTCATACCTCTCACCTTGGGCGAAAACAAATAATAATAAGTCCCTCATTGAACTAAATAATAGTATAGCCTGTCTTGAGTCCAGACAGTATCCTTGATAATAGGATATTGGTCAAAAAGCCTTCTCGGCTGGGATTTCATATGCAGCTCATTGATTC
Source organism: Pachysandra terminalis (assembly GCA_031762675.1). Classification (NCBI taxonomy): domain Eukaryota; kingdom Viridiplantae; phylum Streptophyta; class Magnoliopsida; order Buxales; family Buxaceae; genus Pachysandra; species Pachysandra terminalis. Next base: position 4,578 of record JAUPMG010070380.1, read on the forward strand.
AGATCCGTTTTATTAATGCAGTTCACACACAATGATGGCACAACACATATATTCAATCAACATGGATATGAGCACATTCTCATGATAAGCTACTATATAACCACATAAGATATACATATATAAGTTAATGTACAAACTGATGTGATAATGGAGTTATACATATTATAGTTACAGATTATAAGTCTTATGGAATTAACTTTGGATGTTCACACAAACAAGAGTCTCAATTCCATTCAACAATACTAACCAATCATACATATGGTCACACAACAGTTCATAAGGTCTACCAATCATGCCAACATACACGTAATTCATATTATTAGATTTACAGGGAATTCATATTATATGGAAAGTTTAGAGGGTTAATTCTAGGGTATAGGTTGGCAATGTAAGGTGTTCGGGGTCTCAAAGTGTCAAATTAAGGTCACTATGGCCTACCGGCAAGCTACCGGCAGGGTTCCGATACACCGGTAGGTCTGGCTACAGGGTAGGACATGGTTTGGCTCAACCGGCAACGTACCGGTAGGGTCTCGGCACACCGGTTGGGCTAGGGTGTTGATATATAATGGAAGTCACTCGGTAGGGTCCCGGTGAGGTTTCGGTATACCGATAGAGTTGTGAAACTCTACCGGCAGTCTACCGGCAGACCAGTTGGACCGGCAGGCTAGGCAGAACATGTCTGTGCCCAGGGTTACAGGGGTTTCCACCCGGCAGGCTAACTGGTACACTGGTTGGTCTGCCGGTTCAAGGCAATTTGAATCAAATCAAGGGATTTCCAGGGATTGTTCATCTAACCATCCTAGGGCTTCGTGCATGGTTATTTGGTCAATTTAATGATTATACAAATTCAGGTATTAACAATACTATAAAATTTTGTTATCTTGGTCTGTCTAATAGTCTTAACATTAACATTATATATTCTGTTATTAATTTCATGCAATCTTTCTGGGTTTTATTAATAAGATCATGGGGAAGGGTTATGCGTGCGAAAATGAAAGGAATTCCCCATGATATCACATTAGAGGAGAAGCAAATATGCGAGACACTAAAGGAAAACTCACCTGTTCATGTAGGGTTTACTATCATTATTGATTCTTTTAGCGTTCTTCTAGTTTTCTGATCTTCCCATCTTCTTCTAGTTTCTCCTAGGGATTCCCACGAAAATTGATATGTTTCTAATGTCTAATTCCCTTAGTTAATCCTATTTTATGAGTTTTAGGTGTTAGAGTTGTATTAGGATTAGTAGTAGTTGTTTATCTGTTGTTCTGGAGTCCTAATTCAGTTATGACTTAACCATTAAGTGTCCTGACCTAATTATCACGAAAATTACTTATTAATTAGTCTAATTGGGCCTTAGTTTAATTGGGCTTTAGTCTTATTGGATTTTACTTAAGTCCAGCCTAATTAATTATTAGAGTTAGGTCCTGTTTAATCCTAGATTAATCCATTAACCCAATTTTCTATTTAAGCTATAATTCTTCATTAATGTTCTTAGTTTATTTATTAAAGTTTATAATCCTAATTATATCTTATTTTAATAATAACCTTAGGTTAGTTTCTAAGTGTGGAATGTTTAATGACCTTTTTACCCTTTGCATTAAAGTTCTTTTTAGTCTGGATTTTTCAGGTCCTTACACATGAATTGACTTATCACACCCACTGCACATGCAATCTATGAACAGGTGAGGTATATAAGTCTTCTAACAAGTCTTTGCTACCTTCCTGCATCAATTAAGGATCTTCCATTATCATGAGTTAGTCCATGATTTTACTTTACTGGGGTATCAGCAGGCTTACATCCCAACATTCCAGTCTCCTTGACCTAGTCCAAAATGTACTTCCTTTGTGAAATAATGATACCTTTCTTATATCTTGCAACTTCAATTCCAAGAAAGTATTGTAGTTTTTCAAGATCCTTAGATCTTGCAACTTCATTTCCAAGAAAGTATTGTAGTTTTCCAAGATCCTTGAGCTAGCTATCCTTTAGGATCTCTATTTCCTCCTAATCATTCCCTGTCACAACAATATCATCCACGTACACAATAAGAGCAGTTAGTTTTCCATGATTGTGTTTGATGAGCAGCATGTGATCAGCCCAACCTTACCTGTATCCAAACTTCTTCGTTACTCCATTGAACCTCTCAAACCATGCATGTGGTGATTTCTTCCTTTCTTAACATACACACCTTTCCTTCAGCAGATATAGGTTTGAACTCTAATGGAATCATCATATAGAGATCTTCTTCTTAGTCTCCATGCAAAAAAAGAATTTTTCACATCAAATTGACGGAATGGACAACTCTGATTGGAAGCTAGAGATAGGAGAACCCTAATCCATCTTGTCCATTGGAGCAAAAGTTTCTTGATAATCTATTCCATAGCTCTATGCAGATCCTTTTGCCAGAAGTCTCTCCTTGTATCCTTCTACCGATCCATCCGCCTTGTACTTTACAATAAACACACATTTTCAGCCAACAAGTTATTTCCCTTTTGGAAAATCTATTTAGTCCAATGTTTTATTCTTTTCAAGTGCATACATCTTTTCACACATTGCCTCTCTCCATTTTGGGTCTGACAGTGCCTCTGAGACCCCACGAGGAATGGAAACATAAGACAAGAAGAGGACAAGCAGTATGATACAGAGTAGGAAATAGGATGTTGAGTATATGAAGGAACACCTTTTCAAACAACAATGGGAAAGTTGGAACCATCAACAACAGGCGAGATCCGGATAGTACAATTACCTGAACCTAAAGGATCAAAGGATTCTTCTTGACAAGGAGGTTTGTGAGGTGGTGATCTTACTAAACCCTTTTGAATATAACACTATCTTTTTTCTGTTATTTTTTTTTTATATAAAATATCCTCTAGTCATAACGACTAGAAGCACTCCAACGAAGGGAGAGGGTTGAGGCGTGACCCCAACCTGTATATTAAAATAGATCAAAACAAAAAAATACATGGGAGGGACATATGAACCTTACCCCAGCTGCATGTATAACACAACAATCTAGACATACCTAAATGCATGAAAGACGACATCCTTTTATAAATAAGGATTTGACAAATAGACTTACAAACCGTAAAATAAAATGAACAAACCATTACGACCAACTTACCCCTTAAAGTTCCTAAGGTTAAAAGGGCCGCTCCTATCCATTCTGAGTGTAATCTTGCATTCCTCAGGCAGATTTTCTTTGCTATCATAATTATAATTTGTATGAGATGAACAAGCAAAGGATGCCAAAGCATCCGCAGAAGAATTAGCCTCTCTATAAATGTGAGCAACATTAAAAAGCAGGAACTGCTTAAGTCTTTTCACTCACCAATTAATTGACCAAGGGCAGGACTATTGCCCCTTAATAATCTCCACCAAAACCTTTAAATCTGATTCCACAAGTAGATTAACAAAACCTTTTTCGACCGCTTTGTATAGACCATCAAGTAAGGCACGAGTTTCGGCCTCCATGTTGGTTGCAGTGGCATAAAAATAGGAGAATGCAAACAAGAACTCCCCATCAGAATTTCTAAAAATACCCCCGCCACCAGCCAGGCCATTACTACCTTTTGCTGCACCATCCACATTTAATTTGATCATGCCTTGGGCAGGCCTAAACCTTTTTACCTGAATGATGACTTTCTTTTTAGGGGCCACCACAGAAATGAACAAAGCTCCAATGTTAGTTTATTAGAAAAACTGAATTCACTAAAAACTTTGAGCATACCTGAGAGTTCACGAAGCCATTGGCAGATTTTGAATCTAAGAATGTTTGACAACTCAAATTTACCATCATGAATTCTTTGATTTCTTTCTAGCCAGATTTCCCAAATAATAATAGCTGGAAAGGTGATTGTTATATGCTAATACCACCAAGACATATTGGTTCAGAAAAAAGGGGTACCAACATAATGATGCAATACTTAAAAGTTATGATATATATGCTACACTAAAAGGGACCAACACTTCACCAACAAGACTTGGGTGAACAATCCAACTTTGCAAGCAACTTAAAAAACCAAAAAAAAACGACCAAAATCCTGCACATTCATGCAAAAAAAAAAAATTCTTCCAAGTTTCTTATACTTGTTTGGTAGCATGAATGAGTGGGATGATTATATTTCGGCTTCTGTTCATTTTTTCCCCATCCCATACAATGTGGGACAGATGATGGATGTATCTATTGTTTTGCAATTTTGCAGGTCTTTGTTCCTGACTATAATGTCTCGGTTGCTGAATTGGTAATACCAGGGAGTGACCTTTCACAACACATTAGGTTTGTAATTACATTATTCAAATGGAAATCCTGTGGATCACCATTCCTCATTTCAGTTGCCGCACTCTTCTCTATCTATAATTGGCCTGGTTTATAATTTTTTTTATCACCACCATTTGTTTTATACCGTCACCTAAGATACATCCCATTGAAAACATGTAGAAGTTGGAAGCATTTGAAGTGTCGGTCTGGAATCAATGGAAATGTTTGCATAGTCTGCCATGCACCTATTTTAACAGAGGCTTATCAAAATGTAATGGGCAGACTCACAGAGTAGATTTTAATGATTGAATGAGCAGCAGCATTAAAATGTACTTGAAGTAACCTACTGCTCATTAGGGAAAAGAAATATTAGTCTCCAGGAAATATTTTTATCTGTCATTGTGTATTTTCCTCTTTGTCTGTAATGTGTCACAATTCTTGTGCAGTACTGCTGGTCATGAGGCCTCAGGAACCGGAAGCATGAAATTTTTGATGAATGGATGTTTACTTTTAGCTACAGCAGATGGGTCTACAGTTGAAATTATTGAAGAAATAGGAAAAGATAATATGGTGAGTTTCATTTTAAATAAGGTCTGTATGTAGAATACTAAATGTTGCTACTGTTCTTGAACTGAACTTTTTTGTTTTGAGTAATACCACAATGGATCTCTAAACAAATCTTGGAGATTAGGAGAACAGATTTATTTCAATGTATACCCTTCCTCCTGTTGGCAGTTTTAGGCATCCATATTATATCGGTCCTGGTGTGCATGATGGATGTGGGTATTTTGTCTAGGAGCATTGGTTTTAAAATATCATGTCAAAGGTTAGTTTCAGTCCTTTGGAAAATTAAATGTTTTTGGAAACATTCTTCTGAAATCTCCCCCTCCTTGTGAATGATTGAGCCAAGGTATTTGAAATAGTCGCTATGGTAAATATTCTAACCGTCTATCCTTAATATCATCTTGCTTCTATGGCTGCTTTTACTTTTTCACTAAAATTGAACTCCTTAATTTTGATCTCAATTCAACGTTTGTTAAACCTTTCATTTTCAAGCATGGTTCTATTTATTTTGAGGGAATTTTGTTTCTTCACAATATATCCTGTATAAAATTATACTCAGAATTTTCAAGAGGAGGAAAAGTTCGGTGCCCTTTGAAAAGGGAAATTTCGCTACATGTTGCTGAAATTTAAAACCAGGCGCCGTAAAAGTCCCTTCGTAACTTCACAATTTACTTGTTTTCTAGTTTCGTCCACAATTACCATATAATCCACAAAAGAAAGGAACCCCATCCTGAATATGTACTGATAACCAATGCAAAAGGAATGATCTCATTGCTAACCCTTGGTGTAAGCCTAATGTCGTTATGAAGTCATTAGTCTCACCCAAACTCTCTTCATGCTATTCGCCACTATTTTGTACATACCCTTAACAATATTGATGAATTTGCTCACAACAACTGCCTTCCCTAATGCTATTCTGATCAACTCTCTAGGCAGTGTATTATATGCTTCTTTCGAGATCTACAAGGACCACATATAAGTTTCGTCTCATTTCTTTAAACTTCTCTACCAATTGCGTAGTAAAAATATAGCCTCAGTCATAGACCTCTGTAGCAAAAATCAAAATTTGATTATCTGAAATAGATTAGTGAAGCTTTCAACCTTTATTTTTTTCTATTCTGAGTATCTCAGTTTCAATATTCCTAGTTTCAAGGTTCTAAATGGGGAAAAAATTACATAATTAAAGCCTTATCAAGTGGGTTATTTTAGTGGACATGGGAAAGGACTTTCTGGTAAGGAACTGGAAAAGGTGGTGTCACAATGGGGAGGAAGTTTTCTTTTTCAATATTTACATCTTGTAATGTAGCAGCGTTAAGTTATCCTTCATCTGAGTTAAAAAAGAAAATAAAGAAACTTTCAAGTGCTGTATCTTCTTATTATATCACCGCCTTTAAGTGTGAGGTCCTGACATTTGATTTGGGGTGTTAAAAAATGAATGCATAATCTTCTTGTTTCTCTTTATTACCACTTCCTGTTGAGTTGACCAGGAGATACCTTGCCTTAAGGCGTAAACCTGAAATACCTTTAAACACTGGTCAGAACTCTTATATCATATTTTTTTTTTTAACTACATTTTTTTCTGTGTTATGAACTCTTTGTTTTTGCTCTACATTTTAATATGTAAAACATGTGCAAAAAATTTGTTATGGGATGGCATTATGACAATTGTTTTTACCTTTTTCTTCAGTTTTTATTTGGTGCTGAAGTACACGAAGTGCCTGCTTTACGTGACAGAGGTCCTGCCGTTAAAACGCCTCGTCAATTTGCACGTGTTTTAAGGTATATAATCATATTTTATAGTCTTTTAATTCTATACATTTTTTCATTCTATATAATGTGCCATAAAATCTGTTCCCTCTGAAAAATATATTAGGGTTACAATAAAGGTCAGGATGAAACTAACCATCATGGCTAATTTTCTGTATAAAATAGCATCCTAGCAAAGTACGACTTTTAGTATTACATCGATAGATGATTTGGAAAACCCCCTTATCCGCAGGCATTTTAATATAGCTCCACTTCATATGTTAGGTTTCAACTCTAGGGTCATCTACATGATCTTTATGCCAGACTCTCCTCTGACTATATCCTATTTACTGTGATGCCTCAACACCGTTCCTCCACCAGTTCTCTCATGATTTACAGCATCTCATAAATGGTCCTAAAAGTTTCATCAAATCCTCTTGCCCCTATTGTCTGTTTTATGCTTCTTTCCAATTAAAAACATGAGAATATTCCTCTTCCATCCAAGTTCTATCTGTGATAAGTAACTTTGAACTTTATTGTAAAATTGCACCTAGGATGGTTCGAGAGGGCTATTTTGGCTTCAAAGACTATTTCAAATCGTTATGTGACAGTGTGGAGGGTGGTAGCGATTATTATCTCCTGGAAAACGATTTCCTCAGCTATCTAGAAGCACAGGTATGAGTCCCTAAATTGGGTGTTGTGGTCATCAATTAAACTTCAAAATGTATCCGAATTTGAACTAACTGAGAGTTCAATTGCAGGCAGCTGCTGATAAGACATTCGTTGATCAAGAGAAGTGGACCCGCATGAGCATCCTTAGCACGGCTGGGTCCGGGAGATTCAGCAGTGACAGAACAATTCGAGAGTATGCAGAAAAGACATGGGGAATTGCACCTTGCAAATGTCCCTTTTGATCACCAAATGCCCCTATAGAAGGAGATTTAAAATCCTCTATTGCAAAGGATCCCTGTTGCAAAGCGGGAACCGTAGAGGCACACGTGATAGAAACGTGTGGACCCTCCTTTTGCAGAGAGGCAACAGGGGTGCAACCGGAGGCAAGAGCCTTGCAGGTAAGGGCCCTCCTGTATAATGTATTTTAGTTTCATAAAGAGTTGGTCTACAGTGCCAACATTTACTTGTCTGCATAATGGAGAACGTTATTTACAGCCATTCGATTGGTTTTTGTATAAAATCTCAACCGTTCACAACTGGTCTGTATTATGCTGCCGAGTTCGGCATAGGAATCCTCCTTTCATAAATCATGAATAAGTAGAAAATTGCCCAGGCAATGCCCAGTCATGTCATGTATGAAAAAGAAAATGAAATGATTTTTATTTGGAAGCTGAGTTTAGTGTATAAATTATAAAATAGATTTTACGACTATTTGTTTTGGTATATAACTATGGCTACATGTATTTTATTTTTCAAAATCAATATAACTTAAAATATATATATATCATTTTCTTAAAAATTAAGATTGAGTCAACACCAGATTTAGTTGACCGGTGAAACATGGCCTTTTCTACCATATGGACATGATATGACTAAACCAAATACGCATAACTATTAGAGATTGTATAGGGGCTATTTGGATCGCAGGAATTCAGGGGTGGGAATTTCAATTCTTGCATTTGGATGACCAATTTTTATGGGAATTAAAATTCACATGAGAAAAAAAAAAACTCATTTCCCACAGTTCATGAGAATTATAATTTACATCTTGGGGGATCTTTATTGTAATTCCCACGTAAAATAAGTATTTCATTTGGTGGGTTTAAAAGGGTAGCCACCTCTCTCCACTCCACCCCCACTGATTCCGATTTGGTAACCCATAAATCGGATTAGGGTTGACCCGACAACGGGTCCTACGATCCAGTGACTGGTTTTGCCAATCCGGCAACCGGATCGGTTCAGTCTATTATTTTCTTAATTTAAAAATGTGTCTTTTTGGTACCAGATCTAGACCTGTCGGTACCATTGGTCCGGTACATTAAACCTTGTTGTCATCCCTATTTGTAAGAGAATCCATCACTTGAGTTAAATAAAAAGTAG
>JAUPMG010070401.1:0-13195 GCA_031762675.1 Pachysandra terminalis
AGAATATGTAGTTGATCTCATCTGAACTATCGGCACTGGTAACTTCTGTATCTATCTGAGACTCCAGGTTAATGTTGCTGTCCGATTGCAGAGTGATTTCATCCCCTTGAGGAGTCGAATTTCTCGTTTCACAACTGGTCTCACTTAGTTGGTCGTTACCTTGCTTCCGGTTGGGTGATTTTGCTCCAAGTTTCCTACGTGGAGAACCTAAGCTATTGGATTGCATTCTGGGTTTTCTCAATTCTGATGAAGGAGTGGGAGGATGGGATCGCTTCTCCAACTCAAGTTTCTTCTGTTGCAGTCTTGGGCTCACAGATCCTGGGTTCCTTCCAGAGCTTGTGGAGTTCTCCCTGGGTGACTGCTGAGGCATTGACGAAGTCTTCCTTGATCTTGGACTTGGAGTCTTTATATTGGTATTCTTATCAGTGGAACTATGGTGTTGATTAGTAGGCTCTCTGAGATTGTTTCTTTGAGTCAGATCTTTAGCTGTTCGGCTATCAGCTGAAACCTTCTTGACATCTGCTGAATCACCACTCTGGGGTTTGCGGAGTCTCGATAAACCATCAGTTGGAACTATGACAGAAGGAGGTGCGCCAGATTTCTTGACGAGCTTTGCTGGTTTCATTATCACAATGGGGGATTCAGAAGTCCTTGGAGAATTAGCTCTCTTGATGGTGGGCGAGATTGGGCGGTTGTTATGTGGGTTTTGCCGGTTTGCCAATCTTGGCTTCTGATCAGGATTGGTGTAATTTGGGTCGTATTGGATTCTTTGAGACTCAAAATTTGAAGCTTGATCTTCTTCCCTTTTCTTCTCTACCAGACCCTTCTCCTGTATTGTTTCAAGTATCTGTTTAAGAGCTCTGAGATCTTCATCAGATTGTTTTAACTCAAGTTCATTCAGCCTTTTCACGATCTCACTATAAACAGGAGGAGAGGGGTTTTGTGTCCTTGTTGGAGCTTCTTCATTTCTGAAAGCTCGTTTCTGAAAACCTTGACTCCGATCTTGTTGCCTCCAGGGAGCTTTTTCAATTGGATGTCTTGAGCTTGAAATGGGTTTCATGAATGAATCACGATTTTGCAGCCGTGGTGCAACGGGGTCCTTGCTGAAGCTCTTTGCGGAGACAAAAGTTGGATTTTCTTTACCTTTATCAGTAGTTTTTGATGATCTTGAGAAGGTATCGCAATCTTCACCTGAGCAGGTTTTGATTAACCCCATCTGACTCTTGTTGACTGAGATGGACTCTGGCAATGGTTCCAAGCCCATCAATTTTGCCACAACACCAGGAGGAGGATGCTTCTGGGTTCCTAATTCTTGCTGTAGATTTGGGATTCGTTCATCGGAGTTCCCACTACTACCCCTTTGAATATCCCTCAAAATGGAAGCTGATTTTGAATCAGATGTAGAACTCCTCATGGAACGTTCTCTACTGTCCACTGACAATCTTGGGAGCTCTTTGAGCTTTGAGGCAGATTTGAGCATTTCTCTTGATTCGAAAGATTTGCGGTGTCCTGCTCGTCCATCACAAGAGAACCGAGGAGCATCCTTTGCTTCATTTGATGATCTTCTTTGTTCTCTAGCTTCGTCAAACTGTAAAGGTGCTTCTCGAAGTTTATCAAGAACTCCAAGCGATTCATTGAGATCAACAGTTGGCTTCCCATTGAACTCCTCCCCGCATGATCCATCCACAGATTTGGACAACTGCAAAGGCCTTGGAGAGTCTCTGTGCTTCACCATGCTGTCGATTGATTCCTGTCTAGTTGCAGTTTTAACCGGTACGACGTTGACACGGGCTTCTCTATAAATCGAGTCCTTGACCACATCTCTGAGATCGAGGGATCGCCTACCTAACTGCAGAGAAGCATTTGAGGAGGTTTCAGGGAAACCGGCGAGGTCAAAGAAAGAAGATGGTTCTGGTTGAGTTGTTTTGCTACGGTCAAGAGAAGACAAGGAAGATGAATAAGGAGAAGATGAAAAAGAGGCTCTGGATGATTCAATGGAGACTGTCTGTTTCTCATTCACATTCTTATTCAACTTGTTTCCCTGCAATCACAGGTGGAATTCACTTTTATGCATTTTTCACACAAAATCACAGAAATTGTGAGTGATAGGAATCTTACTATAGCTCTTTGTTTAGGACATTCATTATTATGCTCCTTGCCACCTTTGAGGTAGGAAGAAAGGCCTATAAGAAAATGAAGAGATGCATTAGATGAAGAATTATTGAATCCCTGCAATTACAATATGATAGCAGACTGAAAACTCTTTTCTCGTAAAACACACGAGGGAAGTTGTTTCAGACTCTCTTGGTGGTGATGGTTATTACAAGGAAAGCAGCCACAACATGAGACGTGATCGAAAAATGAGCTGGTGTGCTCGTTCATCATTTAATGTGGTTGTTGAGTGGCTCTTCGGATCTGTTCAGAGTGTTGAAGTTGGCAGCCTTTCGATGAACAATTGCCATCCTCTTCATCAGCTTCTCTTCTAGATTTGATCTTTTCTCCTCGAGCTTTCTTGATTGAGCTTCTGCTTTCGCAGTTTGAAGTTTACCCAAGCTTGGATCTTTGCTTCTTCCCATGTACAAGTTCTGGACTCTGTAATAGTCCTCCGCTATCCACTGCCTTCAAAATGTCTCAAGCTCTTTGCTATCTCCTCCTCTTGCCTTGAGCTCCAATTAGATACAATCGAATCAAATCTACTCTCTCTCTCAAACAGATGGATTTCTTTTTTCGATGATGCACCAAACAACTAGAAAATGAAGAATGGAAAAAATTCACTTAAATTTTTCATGAAATATATTTTCCTTATTTTCTACAATTTCCAAAGAAAAACAGAGTAAGGCTCTGTTTTCCTGAAAAATTTTTAAACAACGAAAAATAATTTCTCAAAATGATAGAAATTCTGAAAAACAACTTCCCGTAAAACACAGCGGAAGGTAATTTCCGCCTTGACTCCCCTAACCGCTAAAACATTCTCTCTCTCTATATTTCTCTCTCTCTCTCTTCCATCTCTGGCAATGTTAGGAGCTTCCCACTTTCTCCCCTAACTGCAAGTAGCAGATTCTCTCTCCTCACCTCTCGTCGGCATATAATCGTCTATCAACAATGTTGTTGCTGAGCTCGAAAACAGCCTTCTCCCTCTCTAGTTGCAACCGAAGTCCTACTTCTCCCACTGTTTCTGCAACCAGGACGTTACTGCAACTACTCTCAATCAATCAAACAACACTCATCTACAACCGACCTCATTGGAGAACTGTTTGGTTGCAGCAGTGCAGCCTCCATCTTCTAGAATAAATAAAATCTGTTTTTTCCATGGTTATTGTTACAAACGATTGGAAAATATGAAAATGAAAATATTTATCTGAAACATTTTTCTGAATTCTATTTTCTTGATTTTCCATTAAAACAAACAGAGCCTAAGGATCAATTGGAAAGATGGTCATGGCCATTAAAAAAAGAACTCATAATCTTGAATTGATCATGGCCATTAAAAAAAGGAAAGAACATGATCAATGAAATGGATGCAACAGGAATTTTTTTTTTGAAGATTCAATACACTGAGATTGACAATTCTTTAACAAACTTAAAAGATTGATAAACATTCATCTTTGAAATAACTGAAGATAAATTTAAATGGAGCAATACCCAGATAGAGGAGGAGTACCTGGAGGAAGCTTCTTGTGGCTTTGGCCATTGATCCTTCTGCCAGTGAGGATATGATGTCGATCAAAGAGATGAAAGATCCCAGTCATGCATCCTATCTGTTTCTGCAGATCTGGGCTGTCCTCTGCTAAAGAATGTAGAAGCTTAGCAGACATCTTTACCTCTCTCTCTCTCCCTCTCTGCAAGTGACTTTCTTCCCCTTCCCCACACCAAGAACAAAGAAACTGAGTCTCTTCAGGTTCTCCAATGTAGAAACTATGGGGAATTCAAGATATTCTCTGATAAGTCAGTAAAGAATCTGGGATTTTGGAGACCTCACAGACATTTTTCTCCCTCTGAAACCCAAACTCCAGTTAATGGAATTCTTTGCTTAGAAACTAATAACCCCAGCTCACTCCATTTTTGCTTTCCCTCAAAAATTTGCAAGACCCAAATCACAGGTTAAAGCTTGTCAACACTGAGAATCCAAATATTATCAAAAAGTCTCCTACAATCATGTAATAACAGATATTGCATTTACCAAATAGAGTAAAATCAAATTAATTCCTCTGCAATACCCCCAGAACTAGATTTTGGTGAATCCATTAAAATATCTCTCTCAACCAACTATTTTTTCAGCTAATTATAGGTCAGAAACAGCTATTCTAGGCTTCTTCAAATCCCAACCTAAGCAAACTTTCCTCTCTGCAACAAAAATCCAAAACCCAAAATTTGCTATTCTAAATTTCTTTTTCTTCTCTGGGTTTCAAAGAACTGCCCAAAACAATCTCTGCTACAACCAAAGAGAATGCAAAATAACAAAAGGGGTAATTAAGAAAGAAGAAGATACCCAGAACCCCAAATCACTTCTACATTCTCCAAATCAATATCAATACAAAGCTGCTGAACAAACCAAGCAAACCCAATAAGAAATGTCTTTGGGTTTCCTTAGAGAAAAAAAGTAGGAAAGGTGGATTTGGCTGTCTTTTGTCTTTGTTAAACAAAATGCAGCTGCAGCCAGAAGAAATGAAGAATTGGGTGATGTGTTATTTGAAGGTATTTTTGTGAATCAATCTTTTTTTCTTCTTTTTTGATGGAAATTTTGTGAATCAGATGATTGTGAGAGTTGGCAAACTTTTAATGATGCAGAGCAGATGGCAAATTTTTAAGGGTTAATTTCACTTATACCCCCTCCTCTTATTTCTGACAATTACAGATACACTTCCTATATTTTTAATGTTGGGTTAACTGTGTTAAGTTAATTTACCTTTTTAACCTTATTTTAAAAATTATATTTAAATAAAATAAAATTAATTTTTATAAGCAAAATTATTCTTCTATCTTTTTTTATCTTTGGAATATTTTTTTACCTTTCAGTAAACTAATAAAGTAATACAAATATGATTAAAATTCTGTCGAGCAAAGCATTGGTTTTTTTATTTATTTTTAATGTTAAAAGTATATGAACTTTAGTTGTAATATAGTCCATAAATTTAAAAAGAAAAGATTAAAAAAACGAATGACATCAATATTTTCCGTTAGTTAATAAAATGGAAAGTTAATGGAAGGATGGTCTCTGCAATATATTACAAACTTAGAGGAGTCTTAAGTAAAATACAAAAGAAAAAAAAAAAACACAGGAAATGTACCTTATTACCAAAGATTGTGAGGGGCTGTAAATGGAATTAACCCAATTTTTAATGATGCAAGGTAGATATTGAGAGAGAGAGAGATGTCAAATTTTTATTGATGCATGAATAGATAGATATTGAGAGAGAGATTATAAGTGGGTCAGATTTTAGAGAGAGATTAGAAGTGGGTCAGATTTGGTTTGATCACTTTGGTCTCACATCCATGTGAAATGATAATGTGGGTGGGTCTAGACCTGTGCATGGACATGTGGCATGTCAGAATAGTGAATTTTTGTACTGTAAAAGAAAGCCTGCAAAGTCTATAAAATGGATTTTTTCTTTTTCTTTTTCCCTACATTATCAAGTCAAAATTTACTGAAACACCCTTCTATAGATCATCATATATCTGTGATCTCAAACAAAGAAACAATAGTGTTATTGTATGTTCCAATGCAATTGCAATGAGTGTGTATGGGTAGTGAGTCTAGTGACTGTACGAGTCATGAGTGTATGTGGAAATGGGAATTGAGGGATCTGACACTGCATTGTATATGAGACAGTACAGTGGGTATGGGTACTGTTTTGTATTTTATCACTACACTGTCAGCTTCTTTTGACTTTAGGTGTTCTATTCTACCAAGTGATCTTCTTGTTGTATGTTTTTGGATCACCTCAACCATTTCTCATGGTGGAGAGAGAGCATAGTGTTAAGTATCGGCCGATCTCGAATCGGATCGTGAGATATAATTCAGGATCGGTTTGAAGTCATGATTTAAAAAATTGTTAAAATTTTTTGACTCGGGTTTAGACGAGTCAGATCGGATGTCCCGCTGGATCATTCGATACCCTTAAAAAGATTTATAAGATTTTTTTTAAAAACAAATGGGCCATTTTTGGATCGACCATCCTGAGTTGGATAGGCGATTCAACTCATTTTAGACTACGACAATCCCCAATCCGATACCGAGTTTAAAGTGAGATTTTAGAAGAGAGATCTAAGGAATTATTAGTTTCACCAGATGGTTATGGTCATCTCCTTTAAAATTTTGCTAATATTGAAAATGCTGGAATCTTCAACACCTACATCCTCAATATCCACCAGTTGATACCCTTTTAAAATGGATAAAAAAAATATAATTTTTTTTTGAAGAAATCAAATATTTCTTCAAATTTGGAAAAGGAAAATTCATGTATTGCTTGTTTTTCTCTTGAAATTCATGTCTAATGTGATACAGTTTAGCACTGGTGTACAACAATACAGCTCTCACTCATCTGAGAAGAAATTAATGTTGTTAGAAGTTGCTTCCATAACTGTACAAAATAAGCATGCTTCATAAAATCCCTGGAAGATAGTACCATTTTGTGGTGGAATTATGTTGTGTCATAGTTCTATCATATCACAGTTTCTGTTAAATCTCCCTTAAAACTCTAACTATCCAAAATGAATATAATTTGTATATATGAGTGTATGTATATGTGCATATATTTGCATGAATAATACATGCATGTATTTATGTTTGAAAAGGTGGTGGTGATTGTTGGGATAAAGAGGATTGAGATGAGGATGCATAGCCACATGTATGAAGTGTAAAGTAATCACATGGGGGATGCCTGAGGTTGATTAGGCAGGAACCAACAAACCTATCCCAATCATCCTAATACACGTTCCAAGAAATGTTAACCATTTTGTTAAGATTGATTGGCACATGATTCCCTACTTTTCTAAGACTCATCTCCACCAACTATATATATCCATGTGCTTATACCCATCAATGAGTGGGGGATTTTTTGTCACCAGGATGGGATCAAAACCCCTTAAAAATTATGTTCAATCAAATATTGTAAAGGGAGTTGTGGAGAGAGAGAGAGAGAGCATGGTGTAAAGGATCAGCCGATCTTGGTCCGGTTGGATCGGCCGATTCAACTCGGGATGAGTAGTGATCCCAAGCTGATCCCTAATTTATTAACAATTCTCTGATTCAGTTCAAAACTGAGTTAAATTATCCGATCCAAACGATCTGACTCGGTTTCAGATGAGTCAAATCGGATGATCCAATATGAATTGTCCGGCACCCTCAAAAAATTTCTAAACAAGATTTGCATGTGTGATAACAATCTACATGTGGGGAAGGTAAATTAATACCCAAGAAATCCTTAAATAATTAAATCAACTTGTGAGACATAGGCCCAATCCATAACCTATACTAAACACTATTTGACTAAATTATTATACATGATCGTCGCTCATCAAGTGGAATTGTAGAGTTAATGACAAAATCTTCAATAATTAAACCAATTAGTAGATTAAATAATATTTCTTTTTAGGGTTTACGGCAATAAAAGACGGTGAGCCGGGTGGTTATAGTTCACAAACCAAGCAATTGACTTGTCAGGACAAGTTGATCATAAATTAAGATGTCATCAACAACTCCATTAAAATGTGGGTTGAGGTTAGGCAGCCAAGGAATTGTCTACGACACCTCACATTTACAGTAATCAATCTTAATATACCTAGTTAGGTCAAATGGGCCCACTGTAGATGTGGGCCCATTTTGTTATTTTAGCCTCGGGGGCCCAAGATTTGTTAACCTTTGAAAATGGTTAAACACATGTGACGCCTTATACGTTTGGTAATTGCTGTCTGCTTCTTTCTGATTATTTTTACAACAAAATCACATTTTTCAAGTAGAATATACCAACCAAGTTGCATCCCTGCAATGACCGTACCTCACGTTTCCAAGGAGAGTACCATATATGTTTAAAGCATAGTGTAAAGGATCGGCCGACCCGGTCCAGATTGGTCGATCCAACTTGGGATTGGTTCGGGACAAATCACGATCCCATCCTTAATTTGTTAAAAATCATCTGAGACGAGTCAGATTGGACGATCCATATGTACCCCTTCTAAAATTTCTTGTTTTGAAAAAAAAAATAGGTCGTGTTTTGGATCGACCAATCCCGAGTTGGATTGCCGATCCAACTCGGTCTGGACCGGGAAGATCCCCGATCCAATACCGAGTTTAAATACTATGGTTTAAAGACTTGTATCAGAATACAATCGTAAAACAGCAGAAGGGTATAACATGTTCCATCAAAATTGTCCCTTCAGATTTTCAACCTTGTACCTGTAGTTGTTTGGATGGATGTACCTCCTTGCTCCACAAATCCGACTGATAAAACTGGTCCACATAGCAACCAAGGAAACTGCGAACCACTTTATCCGGTATTTAACAAAAAGTATATCTCTAAATATATTTTAAACAAATACCAGACAATGTAATTCCCAGTCTCCTTAGTTGCTAAATGAACCAATGATGTGCTGGCTGCAGCCTTGATCGTGCACAGATATCACAGAAGATTTCATCTCTTGTATAAGCAGGGTGACCAACTCCTAGATATCCAAGTTTAAAACTTGAGATCGGATCGAGGATTATTTCGAACCAATCCCAATATCACCATTCATATATAGATCAGCTTACGGATCCCAAACGAAAAATGAATAAATAAATAATAATAATATTATTATTATTATTAAATCATAAAAGATCGGGTGGAAGTCTTACCTAAAGAATTGTCGTTTATATCCTCAAACCTGTACGGATATGGGAAGATACCGGTCTGTGGCTAAAAAAATGTATGAAATTATAAATGAAAATAGAAGCACATATATTAAAATAAAATAAAAAATCAGTATAACAAGCAATGTCATTGGAAAACAAAGAGTACAACAGGTGCTAAACTTACAGGATTGCGAAGGGCCTTGTAAGGAGAATCATCCACTAACAATGTGTTTGATTCATTATACTCTCCTTTCTGCCAAGGAAGATTATGTTCATGTTTGTCCCATAGCTTCTTCAATTCCTTCAGGACAAGAGGCTTATGCTGGTTTTCAATAGTATTGAACCCAAACAAGTCACAGCTTGTTAATTTCCATCGGAAGTAAGAGAGATATATCCCTTCCTGAGCAGTAAATTAATTACTTCACTGTTAGCATGACTTAGACATGATGGGCAGTTGCTTGAGTTTGATTACACAGATTTTGTAACAGCTGAGAGAAATTACCATAGCAGCAGAAAGAAAGCTTGCTATTTTGACTACTCCATAAATGCTTCAATAACCAGAACCATGCCTTAAAGTATTTGGGGTCGACAACCTCCATAGCTCCTAATTAAGAAAAATGTGTGGACTTAAGATTATCTACCAGGTTCGTAGCCTAAGAACAGCATGCACTAAAATGCACATTATGGAAATCATCAGAGAAGGGCCTCTTAAAAACTACTATATCTTAATTCTTGATGACCAAATACCAATGTCAAATCTTTCAAAGCAAAACTTCAGGAAATCATCAGAGAAGGCCCTCTTAAAAACTGAAACAGAAAATACACGTGTCGTTAGAGCTAAGTAATTAAAGTATAAAACCATTTTCCAAGTCATCAACAAAAGTTACATTTGAACATCAACTCTCACGTGATTTTCTTGCAATTTTCTCGTCAGGTTTATATCCATCTGAAACAACGAAAACCATATCAGCAAGCAACCCATTTAAATCAAGAATAAGAAGCTTTCTCTGAGTACGGCTAATAAGGGCTCTTCTAGGTGAAGAATAAGACACTTTTGAAGGGTTATCTGCTTCATTAATAACAGTTACGAAACCACATCATTTATTGCATCCACATTTGATGATGAAACTTTTCTTCTTCAATCTTGAATTCAGTTAAAGAAACTTCAACATTTCTCTCACCACAAACATGAAACTCTTCCATTAGTCTCTCTGTATCATTGTTGATCTCTTCATTCTTCTGTTCTAGCTGTTCTGGAGAATGATCACAAGGGACTACATTACCGGAAGCTTTATCTCTCTGAATTATCTTCCCGGATGAGCGTCTACTGAATGAAGAATCGCATTTGGGGACGTCCACTAAAACTAGTGACGAAGAGCTGCAACCATCTTTGCATGATTCTGACAAGTTATCCTGTTTGTACATTAGATCAAATGAAGAACCGCAAACATGTTCCACGTTCTCCCCACTTCCAAAGAAAACAATTTCTTGTCCTTGCAGTAAGCTTTAGACTCTACCAAGTTTTTTCCCACAAACATGTTCCACGTTCTCCCCAACTCTTCCATTAGTCTCACTGTATTGTTGATCTCTTCATTCTTATGTTCTAGCTGTTTGGGAGAATGATCACAAGGGATTATATTATCGGAAGCTTTATCTCTCTAAATTATCTTCCCGGATGAGCGTCTCCTGAATGAAGAATCAGCAGAAGAATCTCATTCGGGGACATCGTCTAAAACTAGTGGCGAAGAGCTGCAACCATCTTTGCATGATTCTGACAAGTTATCCTGTTTGTACATCAGATCAAATGAAGAACCACAAACATGTTCCACATTCTCCCCACCTTCCAAAGAAAACAATTTCTTGTCCTTGCAGTAAGTTTTAGACTCTACCAAATTTTTTCCCACAAACATGTTCCACGTTCTCCCCACCTTCCAAAGAAAACAATTTCTTGTCCTTGCAGTAAGTTTTAGACTCTTAACAAATTTTTTCCCACAAACATGTTCCACGTTCTCCCCACCTTCCAAAGAAAACAACTTCTTGTCCTTGCAGAAAAATGAGGAGATCAGCAATGATACTGAGAGACTAATGGAAGTGTTTCATGTCTGTGGTGAGAGAAATATTGAGATTTCTTTAACTGAATTCAAGAATGAAGAAGAAAATATTTCATCATCAAATGTGAATGCAATAAATGATGTGGATTCTCTAGCTGTTATTAATGAAATGGAAAAACCTTCAAAAGTGCCTCATTCTGACTATAGCTCTTTGTTGAGATCATTCATTGTTAAGATCTTTGCCATTGTTGAGGTAGGAAGACCTATAAGAAAATGAACAGATGCATTAGATGTTGAAGTGCAAAACTCATGGTTACATGCTTGATCAGTGAGAAAAATAAATAATTTTATTGAATCCCTGCACTACAATATGATAGTAGAGATGTAGCAGGGCTCTCCAAAAGACAAGCATCCATACTTCATGGAATACACACTTTCCAACAAAATCTGTATTTGGTTTATTAGAAAATGTGGACCCATTGGAAAGTATTTTTTCCAAAAGTGTCATATTTTTAGTGAAAAACCCCTCAAACGTTTCTCCCTTAAAATAAAGGGGGAATGATGGAAAGAAATGGAAAGTGCTCTTTTACTTTCCTTTCTATCCTTTTCCAACTAACCAAACACAGGCTCTGTTTCTTTTGGTGGAAAATCTACAGAAAAAAAAAAAAAAAAAAAAAAATTCAGAACTTTAAGCTTTTTCAATGGTTGTTTCAATGGAAAATTTTAAAATAACGAAACATAATTTCTCAAAATGACAGAAATTCTGAAAAACAACTTCCAGAAAAACACAGCCGAAGTTGATTTCCGCCTGAGACTCTCTCTTTATTAAGGTTTTTTAGTGTTTCCACCTCAGACTCCTCTACCACTAAAGAAAGCACTATTACATATTCTCTCTCTCTCTCTCTCTCTCTCTCTCTCTCTCTTTTTTGATAGAAAGATCTAACTAATTTTTTTCCCATGGTTGTTCCAAACGATTGGAAAATATGAAAATGAAAATATTTATCTGTAAAACATTTTTCTGAATTTTATTTTCTTGATTTTCCGGATTTTCAAACAAACAGAGCCTAAGGATCGATTGGAAAGGTCTATGTCTGAATCCACAACTGTAATTTTTTTTTCTAAGCATCTTTGAAACAAACAACATTTTATATTTTATGTGCATTCATCAGTTGGCATCTAAAAAGAAACAACTTAGGTCAAGACGTACAGTTGGAAAGTATGTCTATTTGGAAGCATCCATTCTAAAACATTTTTCAAGATTCAATACATTGTGAAGTTGACAATTTGTTAGAGATAGTGGGTGGCATTCACTAGTCTCTAGATCCAAGGGGGAGGGGCCATGGGGCGGAGCGAAGCACCATGGGGATGAGCTCCTCCCCGGGTCACGGGTAACTTGTTGTGCGGGCCAGTACCATGAGGGTTGGGGGTGTGGATACGGTAAGGGTATATTGGGGATTTGCCTCATATATCAGATAGGATTATAAGTTGTAACCCTAACTCGTTTTTGACATAGCGGAAACTTCTTCTCTTTCGTGGACATAGGCTTTGCCGAACCACGTATATCTATGTGCATTGTTTTGACATTCGTTTTTACTGTTTATTATTATTGCTTGATCCCGATCAACACAATTCTTTAACAAGCTTAAAAGATTGATAAACAATCATCTCGGTAATAAATGGGATAAATTCAAATGGAGCAATACCCAGATAGAGGAGTACCTGAAGGAAGCCTCTTGGGGTTTGGCCATTGATCCTTCTGCCAGTGAGGATAGCTGAAAGATCCAATTCATGCATCATATTTGTTTCTGCAGATCTGGGTTGTCCTCTGTTAAAGGATGTAGAAGCTTAGCAGACATCTTTACCTCCTCCTCTCTTCAACTACAAGTGAAAGGCTGACTTTCCTCCCCACATCAAGAACACAGAAACTGAGTGTAGAAACTATGGGGAATAAAAAATATTCGCAGGTAAAAGCTAACCCCAGGCCCAGCTCGCTCCTTTTTTGCTTTCCCTCCAAAATTTGCAAAATCCAAAGCACAGGTTAAAGCTGTGTCAACACTGAGAATCCAAATAGTATCAAAGCGTATCTTACAATCATGTATGACAGACATTGCTTTTACCAAACAGAGCAAAATCAAATTACTTCCTCTGCAAGCCCCAGAATTTTTTTTTTTTTTTTTTTGGTCTAAGACCCAGTGTTTCCCCAAAGCTGACAACCAAGGGACTAATCACAGTCGCGACGGGTGGGCATTGGTAAATCGCTGGCCCAGAGAGTTTTTCCAAGGTGCTAGGACTCGAACTCGGGATCTTTCACCTC
>JAUPMG010070442.1:0-13193 GCA_031762675.1 Pachysandra terminalis
TTTGTTTAATTATGATCCTTATATTTATTTATTTATTTTTATAAACTTAATAACCCTTTTAATAGGGAGATATATACATTCTTTTTTAATAAAATTCCATCTTAAACGAGGTTGATCAAAGGATATTTTTACTTGCATATTTTGTAGGTAATTCAATAAACATGTATCGAAGGTGTCCTAATGCTATGACGCTGGTTCAAGGTTTTGACAATCATGATTTATTTATTAATCCCAAGTGGAATGAGATATAAGAAAAAATTAGACATGACGACTTACCACAAGAAAGAAAAGATTTAATGGCAAAGATTTTCAAAGCAAAGCGACAAGATTTGAAAGATCAATTATTCAAGAAAGATATATTAGGAAGGGCTTCAACAAATGTGCGTGTGTTTGAATTTTGGAAAAGAGGTTTACCACATACACAAATCTTGATATCTATGAAACAAAAGTACAAGATTACAAGGTTGATATATCAAGCTTGGAAGTTATTCATCACTTATACAAGCATTTATACCAAAGGTACGGCAAAATTGTTGTATATATTGCTTCTTATGATGGAACAGTGTTGTTGATTAATTTTAACAGTTTAAAAAAAATTATATTAGCAATTTATTTATTTATTATTATTATTATAATGATGCATACATTTTTCACAATCAATTCAAAGTGAATTATAGCATAATCCTACATAACATGAACTAAACCGAACTGGAATTATAATTTGTATTGGGTTGGTTTGGGTTTAGGGTTTTTTTTCATTTAATTCGAATTGGATCGACTTGCATTGACATTAGATTGGTTAGGGCTGTAAACGAGCAGAGCTTTACCCAGCACAGCTCAGGGTCTTAAATCTCTAGCAACGCTCAGGCTCGTTAAAAATTTTCAGGCTACGAGCCGAGCCAGGCTTTGCCCAACTCGGCTCAGGCTCGTAAAAGCTCGGCTCTCAAAAAGCTCGGCTTATAAAAAATCGACGTCGTAAAAAATCTTAGATCAAAACAAATGTATGAACACTATAGTTGATAACTGTTATTATATGTAATATAACATGTTAACATGTGTGTTTAATATTAATTCATAATATAAGATATGAGAATATAAACTTATAATTACATATACAAACTGAGCCAAGCTTTAACCGAGTCAAGCTTACCCAAGCTCGGCTCAAACGAGCCGAGCTCGAGCCTGAGCTCGTTGACAGCCCTAGTTTTGGGCTTATCCTCTTTGAGCCAAACCGAACTGAGTCGCACCCCTAAATAAAGTATCACTAACTTCATTTATGTTGGCTATCTAAAAAGGAGAGTAATTCAGTTGATTTGGTTAGGTTAAGTGGTCAAACTTAAACCAAATCGAATTACATTAATACGTCCGTATATGTTATAGATTTTTTACGCTTTTGAGATGAGAGATATAACTATTAATAACTTTCAGATTTTTGACGATTTTGTGATAAGAGAGAGAGAAAGAAAAAATAATTGACACGCAAAATAGGAGAATAATTTATATTTTTAAATATTAATTTTTTTATATGTTTGTATGAAAGTCTTAGAGTAGATAAAGATCTAATTAGTTACGTAATTTATTTTTATAGTTTTTATAAAAAATTAAAATAAAAGATTTACTTCAATTTTTATGATTATCTACTAAATGTACATAATAATTAATATTTACATAGAAATAGAGAGAAAAATAGATTGATTTATTAAATTAAATAAAAAATATATTGTCGTTTTAAATTGACTAAATAACTAAATCTTAAAAATATTTTTCTTTTCTAATTTTTGCTTAAACGAATTCAAAATCCATGCGTCTCTAAATTTCTCACGCGTGCGTGTTTACTAGTTTAGTTTAAAGAAGCGAGAAATACCTGTGGCTCTTACTCATTCAGATATTGACACAGAAATGGACTGGAACCCAAGGAAACCATTCTCTCCGTCTCCAGACTTGTTCAAAGGATCTCGATCATCATATTTATATATGGTTGTATGTCTAGATAGGTACCAGTTGATATCTGGAAATTCATTTTGCCGTCCAACGTCCATGAATTCATCTTCCAAACGAGTTTCATCTGTGAAAGTGTGAGTGACGCTTCTCTTGAACACTGGCTCCAATGAAAGTTTTACCTATATTGTTCAGTTCAGATTTTGGTCTAGTGATCCCATTCCTTGAGACTCATGACTAGTAGAGCATGATGCAGCAAGGTTTAAAGTCTCGGGATCGGGGATCGGACTGGCGATATTGGCTAGTCCGAATCCGGTACAAAAACAGATCGCCTAGTTTGAAAAAAAAAAAGAAGGATCGGCTAGATCGGTCGTGGGATCTACAGTACTGGTCGGAACCGGATCTATACAAATTAGTCAGACCAGTCACTAGATCGATTGTACCGACTGGTTTGTATTGTCATCAGTTGGATCAATCCAT
The DNA here is from genome assembly GCA_031762675.1 of Pachysandra terminalis. Classification (NCBI taxonomy): domain Eukaryota; kingdom Viridiplantae; phylum Streptophyta; class Magnoliopsida; order Buxales; family Buxaceae; genus Pachysandra; species Pachysandra terminalis. The sequence continues at coordinate 2,419 of JAUPMG010070442.1, forward strand.
TCCAAAGCCTTACAATACAACTATTATATCGCGGCTTGGGATCAGATCGGTCCTGGTCGATCCCAATACGAACCAGGTCGGTCTGATCCATGAAACCTTGTGATGTGTGCCATTTTATTGTTTTATGTTAAACTTCTTGTGTCTGCTTACACCAACACATTTTATGTATGCTATGAAACCTCGTGATGCATTGTGTGCCATTTTATTGTTTTATGTTAAACTTCTTGTGTCTGCTTACACCAACACATTTTATGTATGCTATTTGATGTAGGGTAAAGAAAAAAGGAATTGACGAATCCGTTGACAGAGCACACAACTTTTTAGAGTTCTCCTAGAGTTTAAGGGTAAAATCTTAGAACACGACAGGACACACAACCTTCTAGAGTTGCTAGAGTTTAAGAGAAAAACTTTAGAACAGTAGGAATAAAAGAGAAAAGGCTTCTCAATCATTTTTCATAAAGCTTTTAATTCTCCTTTCAACTTTTCTTAACATCTATTTATAAAAAAATAAAATAAAAAAATAAAAAAAACCACAAAAACTTAACTTATGATCCAAATAACTAATCTAATCATCTATACAATTTAATTTAAGCCATTAAAATAAAGTGATTTCCCGTTATCACTCCAAACTTATAGACGTCCAAAATAAAACCCTTAATGATATATTATATATATAATTCGTTACTTTTCTGCAACAAAAAATTTAATCCTATTTTATTGATCAAAATATTAAAATTTCAATACAATAATAGAAATAAGTAACAGAAATCGAAGATTACAACTCACCTTTGAGATGACACCCAACAATCTTAGAGAGACTTTTGCAGCATTGAAGAGTGGATCTTTAGCATCCAGATTGACAATCTTGGCATAGCATTCGGATTCTTTCTCAGGAACGACGAGTCTCAGGCCAACTATATGATCATGGACGGTGCCGCCCTTTCCCCGCCACGAGCTCCCGTGTGCCCCTGTGCTTATAGCGAGTCCTCCCAAGCTCACCCCTTCAAAGTATGGAAAAGCAACCAAACTCAGTCGGTCAGTCCAGCTTGTTCAACCTTATTGATCAGATCCCGGAGCCCAACTCCGGCATCTGCAATGACAGTCAGACCCGCGACATCGACTTCGATACCAGAATTGTACTTTGTAGTATTTACAAGGATTGCTGCATTTCCCGATTGTGATGTTGGGCATGCTACTTTTGTCATGGTATGAGAGTATCTGCTCACTACTTTCACTTCGAGTTTCTTCTAGTTGGCCTGAGCTGTCGACTGACCGAATTTCTTCCTCTGTGGTTGGTTGGACAACGTTTGGAACATGGCAATCCTTTCTGTCTCCCCATACACCCAAGGAGTTGTAAAGGGTGCAACCGCTTGCGTTGCATTGAGCTGGTGGTTGTGGTGGCATGGCATGGATGGTGCTGTTTAGGATTGAACCAACACAGATGAGCAGGAACCAGAAGACATGAAAGAACCACACAAGGTCAGCCATTAATGGAGACGGCCGATCAAGTATTCCACTCTCCTCTTCCTTGCATTCATTCCAGGTGAGGTTTCATCAGGCTGTTCAATATATGTTGTTATTATGCCATTCTTTTTTTTTTTTTGGTAAAAGCTTACTTTCATTGATGAACAACAACAACCCTAGCATGGATTTGGCCAATACAATCATCATAAAAAGAAGGTGGAACTCACACCCGAAGAGAGGATGTTTGCCCATTAACAGCATTTTCTTCTTACAAAGGGTCCGATTGTTTCAAAGAATTAGAATTGATGTTAAGAATAATTCCAATTCTAATTCATTGAGAATTGGAATTTTCATGATTGGATGTCAACAAATAATTGGAAGTTAGACTTTGAATTATTTTTATTGTTTTATTTTTTTAATGTTTTATTTTTTATTGTATTATTTTTCTTTATTTTAATTTTAATTTTTTAACTTTTTAATTTTTAATTTTTTAATTTTTTAATTCTTTAATTCTTTAAGTTTAAAATTTTTAAATTTTCAAATTTTTAAATTTTTAAATTTTTAGGTTTTTGTTTTTGTGCTACAGATACATGTAAATCCGAGCAACCCGACATCCATTTGAAATCCACAGGGTAGAGAATTGTAATTAACAGCGTCACCCCTTGGAATTTGACAGCTTCAAAATAGCTTACAAATGAATTCCGTGAAATTCATGTACAATTCAAATTTCAATTCCTTAATGCGTCCCAAACGGAAAATTTGGAATTGAAGGCCCCAATTCCAACTCCACCTTCAATTCCACGAACCAATCGGGCCTTAAGAATTGAAATTGAGTAGAATTGAGATTTTCATGATTAGATGTCAAAAAATAATTGGAATTTGGATTTTTTCTTTTCCTTACGAGGCATGGGGGATGACGAGTAAGGAAGATGAGATTGGTAAAAAATTATTTTTTTTTTATTTTTTATTTTCTTTAAAGATAGAGGTGGTGGCCCGACTCATTGTCACATCCATTTGTAAGCTACGGGATAGAGAATTGCAATTAACAGCCTACTCCAGTGAATGCGACAGCTTCAAAAATAGCTTACAAATGAATTCTATGGAATTCAAGTAGAATCCGAATTCATATTCCTTAATGCACTCCCAAACGAAAAAATTGAAATTGGAGGCCCCAATTCCAATTCCACCGAACCAAAGCAGTCCGCCGCCATATTACCATCACCAAAAATATACAATTATTTAACTATTTGAATTTACCTTATAAGACTTTGAGCTTCCCAAAAGAAACCCTCAACTTCCCATGGAGGATTGGCTAAGGAAGATGAGATTAAAGAAATAACCAGAGCTGAATCACCTTCAATCCACTGGTAGGATATATTATCTTCCTTGGCCATGATTAAACCATCCCTAACAATCCATGCTTCTGCAACCAATGCTGAGTTTAAAAACAACTTGTTTTAACCATGATTACACCGCCGTCCCAATGGCATATTTGTAACGATATCTTCAATAGAACCAAGATGATCCATGTTTCATCACCTGATCTGGATGGTGAAACAATTGTACATGTCTATTATGTAATTGGTCTGCTCTTGGATGGTGGTACTTCCTACCTTTATTAGCTTTTAAAGTTGTTTAGATGCTTTATGCTTTTTGAAATTGAGGTATATGGCTTGGATTGTTTGTTGTAGATTAAAGGATTGGATTAGAAGAGAATTAGTGTGTGGGAGGTTCTACTAACTTTCCACATGTATGAGACTTGTATGGTTGATATTAGATTTAATCTAAGGCCTAGATTGCGCCATCTCACCTCAAGAGAAAAACATGAGATATTTGTTATTCTTTTCCCTTGAATGAAAAATTTTGGTCTTTGCATGTCTTGAGAAGCTAACTAGAAGATTTGGAGCTTTTACTTGAATTGAAGTTGTTGATTCTTCATTTGTTTCTTGTAAGTAAACTCTTTTAGATTTTTCTTCTATTGGTTAGGAGTTTGTATACTATTTTTCATAGATTTTCCATGAATTTTTCCATATTGTTGAGAGAAGAATGATTCTTATATGAAGTATATGATTTATGATGCTTAAATTACATGAAATTACCATATGTTGTGTGAGATGGTATTTGGATTGTTAGGTTGTGAATTACTACAACTTAGTATGAAATTTTTGGAGTAAAACCCTGTTTTCTAGGTTACCGCACAGTTTGCCGACGATCTCGGTGCATCGACCTGCCCGCCAAGACCCTTTAGGAGATGTCGGGGACTTACTCGGTCTGCCGAGTAGTGAGCCGAGGATTTTTGGGAATTTTTTAGTTCCTGGAAATGTCGTCGAGAACCCTTCAGTGCGCCGAGACTTTTCTGAGAATTTTTCATTCCCTGGATTTGTCGTCGAAGAGGTCGCCGAGAATCTTCGGTGTGCTGAGAATTCCTGTGATGCTTTTATTTAGTTTATTCTGTTACATATATACTTTTCTTGTTTGGTTAGATCAATTCCATGAATAATTGACTTGCACATTAAACTGGTGTATACTTTTCTCTTCATGATTTCATATCTTGATATATACACTCAATTTTCTTGTAACTATGAATGATGCTATATGAGGGATGGAAATTGAGTTATGATTAGGCTAAATATATACCTTGTACACAGAAAGATGATTGCGTAGTTAATGTGCACCTCATCACTTGCACTGCATTAACTCTTGACCTCGATATGGCCTATGAGTAATTCCTTCTATCTCAGAGTTCCTGTGTTGGACTCATGAGTGAAAGAGAGTACCAATACATTTTGTATTGAGTGAGGGTTTTAACTGGTTGAGTTGAGGGATCAGCTACCCCAATATCCTCACCCATATTTGCAATTTTTTTTCCCAAGGTATTTCATGATTTCGAATGCTTGGATGTATATTTAGAGAGAGAGTTCTCTGTTAACTATCAATGAACATGATTTCCTGAGGCAATCTACGTGATAGAACCTTGGAGTATTACCCATGATCAAAAATCAAGTGGGGGGATTGTGCCTCGTAGGTTGAAAACCCTTAAAACTATGTTTGCGCTCATAGAATATCTTATCCCTGAGAAGACCCTATATTGGGGGGATGGTTCGATAAAACATCTTGCTCAGAGGACAGATCGATCATGTAAAAACTTGTCATATTGATAGGTATTACAGAGTGCACAGCATTTTAGACTGAATGTTAGATCACCTTACTGTAAACAAATAATATCTGGAGCACTACATGCATTTAATAAAATATTTTACCTCATTCATTCATTTTATGTCATGTATCAATTAGAAATTTCATTGGTTCATCTGTGATTAATGGCCATGGCCCTATATCAATATCAGTTTACTTTGAACATTTTTACTTATTGGCTTTTATAGCTCTGCTTTGTAGCAAACCATATTTTCCGGTCTTTTAGAAGAAGAACCTCAGGATGTCGAGGTGAAAGAAGAATTTCTTGAGGATGAAGACGATTTGTATTATGATCTTTGATGTAATAACATAATACCTGCTTCTTTTTGGATTGAGGAAATGTATATTATTTTTTTACTTTGAGAAATAATCAGCTGAGAACTTGATTATTACCTAGAACTTATGTTTTTATATAATCTTCTACTATTTATTTAAAAACTTTGATGTAATATATTATGATATGAAAGATCTCTTTACCTGTACGTTTTCTTCTTGAATATTATATAATGTTCAAGTATTTTTGCGAGATACTTTCTACCATTTTCTTTTCTTAGACAGTGGGAGTCATATTTCAGATTTCTAAGGACCCCAAAGCGAATCCTTGAGTTTGAGATGTGACAGATTCTACATGTCTTCTCTGGGCTTGTGGGGATTGAGGATTCTACGAGGGCCGAGGTGTTATCTCCTTCTTATGAGCTTCAAGGAGGTAGCTAGATTGGGATAGAGGTGGTGATTGAGGGGGACTCGACCTCTGTGATTTCCTAAATGATTGGTGCTGAAGACTGCCGTTGGAGATTCACCCACATCGTTAGGTTGGTGAGTCACTCGGGTAACCAGATTCAGACGTCCTTTACGTATAGCCCTAGAGATGGTAATGCTACGACGGTTCTTTTGGCTAGAGATGGAGTCACTAGGAGGGACTTGTTTGTGGGCATGCCCTCGGTAGAGATGATTGCGAATGGCGGGTGATGCAGCTTCGGGAGTTGTTTGATTGTTATTGTTGTTGGTTATGTGAATCTGTCTATGGCCAGTTTGTGCATGCTTAGGGCCATTGTTGATGTTCTCTTCATTTCGTATTTCTTGTTATTTGGTTTTCTCGGGATCATAGTGTTCATATTGTACGCCCGATTCTTCGCTTCCTTGTTCTTTGCAACTTCTTACTGTTTGCACTTTCTCATTAATAAAATTGCTCGTTATCTATCAAAAAAATAATAATTGTACATGTCTACGTATTAAGCTGACATGTACATGTTCTTCACAGACCAGACTATGAAACAAGCTCCAGACGATGTAATCTATCGTTCAACGGACCTTAATGGCCTAGTCTCAAATTGAGATACACACTTTTGTATAATAGGGTTATGGACCGGGTTGGAACAATTGGTACCAGTTTGGACCGACTGGTACAATTAGTCCAGTGACCAGTAAAATCAATCATGTGATTGGTACAACTAGTCCGGTGACCGGTGGTACAATTAGTCTAGTGACCAATAAAATCGATCCTTGATTAGTACAATTAGTCCAGTGACCGGTACCTATCGAGTCACCTTTGGGTTTTGAAATTAGAAAATCGAATTAAATTAGTTTGGTTTTGGGTTGATGTTTGGGTTAAATTGAATTAACCAAAACTCGAACTTTAATATATACACCTTTAAATTAAATCAAATTGGTTTAAACAGAATTATAGTCTATATATGTGTATTATATATAATTAAATATCAATTCATTAATTATATATTAGATAAAATATTAAATAAATACATTGTATATCCATTTATGAATCGGATATATCAACAGATAAATGGATATACAATGTATTTATTTAATATTTTATCTAATATATAATTAATGAATTGATATTTAATTATATTATATATTTAAAATAATTTAATAATACACTCGTTATTATTATCTATAATAGGTAGAGATTTCTATTATAAATATCTTTTCATCTAAAAATTGTGAGATATGCTAAATTCTGAAGTTTTGTTATCTTATTCGATATCGGACGGATATTAAGTATTTATTGGGTCATAGGGATACAAATGGCTGTAATCAGGTCAGATTCGGGCCAGATCCACCATAATCCGAATCCAAGGCCGATCAAATTGGACATCCGAATCCGATTAAAGATCCAACAGATCTTTTATACGAGTAACCGAATCCAAATTCGATTATATTTACATGATCCATATTCGAATCCGAATAAGATCTGAATCTGATATTTGATAATAAAAAAACATTTAAAACATAAATAATTAACAAATTATTTAAAATACAATGCAAATAGATTGCCAAATATAAGTAGAGAATGCAATTTAACTTAAAAATTAAAAACATATTCCCGAACAACTACAGAAATGAATCCTAAGGGGAAAAAATCCTACACATGACTTGAATCCATTTCTAGTTGAATCTATTACCTGCTCTGGGAATTCCTCAGTCCATGAAATACACCACAATGAGATGAAGGACAAACCTCATTTTCCATCTCCTTTCCCTTTCACTTGTGCTTTGATCTGTTGGTGGTTGTTCTAATATTACACTTGATTCGTGTTCTTCCATTTCTCCATAGCCCTTGGGGCTGCAACAATCAGATCGAAACATTTACTAAGCCGGTTTTCACAAATATAGCAAGGTTTAAGGTATCGGGATCAGAACCGGACCGGTTCGGCTGATGTCGATCTGGACTAATGATACCGGCCAGTACGGATCCGGTACAAAAATTGGATCGCCCAGTTTTTTTTTTTTTTTAAAAAAAATGGGATCTGTCGGATTCTGGACCGTTCCATTTATTAATTAAAAAAATATATATTGGACCGGTTGTACAGCCAGTCCGTACCGGTATCGGTTGGACCGATCCGATCCAAAGCCTAACGAGTCACGTTACAATAGTTGTATTGTGGCTTGCAATCGGACCAGTCCTGGCCGATCCTGGTACGAACCGGATCAGTCCGATCCTGAAACCGCGAAATACAGAGTCCCAAAAATTCGCTGCCCAATTGATATATAATATTGGAAACAGTGATAGAAGGTAGGAGAGATGATCACATGATCCATATACTCAGAAGGATGTACCAATTCCAATGGCGTCTGAAGCCTTCATGATCCTCAACCTCTTACATGAATCAGTGAACATCCTGCAATAGCAGATAATAATAAAATCAGCAAAGAATGCATTTACGGAGTATGAAAATTGCAATTCAACATGACAGGTAAGATATACAGAATTACATTTCCCACATGCTTTCATAAAGAAAAATTGCGTATAGTAATCAATAAATTCTTACTGAAATGTTGTTTCAGACCGGCCCGAGATGTATAGCAAGTTAGGAAAGGCACTTACCCCCAGGGAACATCTCCAACAAGCATCCAATCACCATCCTTGTCTTCATAGGTGAGAACATATTCAGAACCATGGAGCAGATCCACCAACCGACTTTCATGGAGCCCATCTCGCTCTGGAACTCCATGACAATCGCACTGCCCTGAATCACAGTCAATACATAAACACAAATCTAAGTTAAACAGTGATCAAAGAAGTCAAATACACTGGTTAAAAAGGATGGACACCTCTGTTTCTCTTTTGTTTGAAGCCAAGTTGCATTATAATTTTTCATAGCATTTTGCAATTTTATGATCAAACAAACAACCATTGGTCCTTACCGATGGTAAAGCAGCGGAACATCTTCTCAAGTGCTGACGAGAGCTCCATATAGTTGCTGTAGGTTTTGAGGTCAATCTTTCTCAGGTAAGGAGCACCATCTAAGCTGACCTTCACATATAGACACCCTGATCCTGACTTTCCTTGGGCGTCATCACTGTTCTTTACTGGGTTAGTAGTCATTGTGCTCTTCCGGAAAGATCTTATCGGTGGCCATCCTACCACCTGTGCCCTGTTACAAACAAAGATAAATAAAAAGAATTATGATCACATTGGTAATACAGTGATTGGAGGAGTACCACAGAAGCTAACGGAGTGATTCAAGGAGAAAATTGAGATGATGAAGATTTGATCAAATCAAAAATTGAGATGATGATGAACAAATCTTTGTGTCTTTTTCTATTTAAATCCCCAATGGAGTCACTTAGTAATCATCTACAGATTATCAATAAATTCAAACCATCTTTCTAAATCAAACCTTCATCATCTCAATCTTCCCCCTCCCCGCCCTGAATTACTCTACTAGGATCTTTAATTTTAATCAAATCTGCATCATCTCAATTTTCTCCATGAATCACTCCTTAGAGCTTTTGTGGTACTCCTCCAATCACCGTATTACCATACTCCCATATATTTGTTCTATTAATTTGGACATAATTACTAAAGTTTTTATGAAAGCTCTTCCTTTTCAACTCTAATAACATTTTTTTTTCTCGGAAAGTCAGAACAAATCAAAATCATTTGCGAACACAAAAAATGATTAATTTCACAAGATGAAGGAAGACAGAACTGCCCAGTGAAGAAGAAACAATAAGAAGAGCTGTTCAGTGTATCCGAAGAAACAATCAGTAAGAAATAGAATCAGCAATAGAAGAAACAATCTATTATCAATTATAACACTCTCTCCACTTCATTTCTGAGGTTTGGAACTTAAATAAAGAGAAACAAACATACTTCGCGAATGGAGCTATGCCATGGTCATTCACAGCAGTAACTTGAGGCTTGTTCTCCTGCACAAGCTCCGGCAACGGAGAAACAGCTTCATTCATGACAGGCACAGTGAAACCTGACTGTTGCGTACTATTTTTTCCCAAACCACCAAGAGGCTTTCCTCCATTTCCACCTCTCGGAGAAAACAAAACAGACCCTTTCGACAAATCAACCCTAGATCCACCACTCCCAGAGAAAACCCATTTCCCAGAACCATCAATGGCATCAGAAAAACCCCTCTTGGTCCCAGATACAGAATTCTTCAGTAGTCCAAGTGGGTATGCGTTCTTATCGTCCACTCTTCTTCCCAAAAGGGAAATATCATCGTCGTCTTTCCTCTCAGGAGACGCAGAACCAGGTAAACCAAGCCTTAGCTCAGTCTCTTTGAGGTTAAAAGCATTGCTCTTCTCATCCTCCCCAGTGGAAATAGTGGTAATAATAGTAGTAGTAGTAGAAGAAGAAGAAGAAAAAGAGATCTTCTCAGAGTTTTCCATTGAAGGAACCTCTGACAAGCCTATGTAAACATGGTCTAAGGCCGTAGTAGACATTAAACCTCAACAAGAGTACCACAGAGAAATACTAGAAAGCATGAAGAGGGTACGAAGGGAATAGAAGTTCTAAGAGAGCTTCTCAGTCTTATTTTTCTTATAATTTTTTGATTTTTGTTCTTTTATTCGCTTTTATTGGACGACTAGACGGGGCGAAAGCATTTCGTATGGTCCAAAAAGCCTGTAATTTTTCCTACACCATGCGATGCAATGCCTGTACCCTGCGTCCTACGTTCAGACAAAATGCTCTCAGATGGGACAGGTTATTGAAATTTCTCGGATCTACCGATTTGTTGGTAGCAAGCTGGGCTCTAGTGGGCGTCTCGGGAGGTAAGTCTGAAGTTCAAATCTCACTAGAAGCACTCATCGTGGCCAGGAATTTACCTTTAATGCTTCCGCCCCCAACGTGGATAAGTCCCATACCCAGACACTATGGTTAAGACCAGAAAATAAAAATTGAAAGTTCCCGGCAAACATTCGGATGGAGCGTGTAGAATGTGGAACTGTATCGAGCGTGTAGAAAGCAATACGCACGACATGTTGCTTTTGTATAATTCAGTGTTTTCTTCACCCAAAAAAGAAAGAAGTATAATTCAGTATTTTAAAACTTGACTTGGGAGTTAGCCAGGTTTTAATTCTCGGGATCACGGGTCAGACCGGTCCTGGCCGATCTTGATCTGGCTCGGCAATATCGGTCGATTCAGATTCGATACAAAAGTTGGATCGCCCGTACTAAAAAAAATTGGACTGGCCGGACCGATCACCGGAATGGCGTTACCGGTCATCGGAATGGAGATACCAGTCGCCAGACCATCGATACCGGTCGGGACCAATTGGTATTGGACTGGTCTAGGCTGATACTTGTTGGACAGTTCTATTTATAAATTAAAACACAAAAACAAAAAAAAAAATTC